>JAGKPW010000157.1:0-32931 GCA_019926035.1 Melaleuca alternifolia | reverse complement strand
AGATTAGACCAAAAGGAGACAAACTCGGTTAGATTGGACCAAAAGGAGATAAACTTCTTAGATTGGACCAAGAGGAGACGAACTAGGTTAGATTGGACCAAAAGGAGACGAACACGGTTAGAATGGATCAAAAGGAGAGAAACTCCTTTCATTGGAGCAAGACGAGATGAACTTCCTAAGATTGGACCAAAAGGAGACGAAATCCCTTAGATTGAACGAAAAGGAGACGACCTTGGTTCGATTGGACCAAAAGGAGACGAACTTCTTAGATTGGACCAAGAGGAGACGAACTAGGTTAGATTTGACTAAATGGAGATGAACTGGGTTAGATTGCAAGAAACGGAGACGAACTCCTTAGATTCGACCAAGAGGAGATGAACAAGGTTAGATTGGACCAAAAGGAGACGAACTCCCTTAGATTAGACCAAGAGGAGACGAACTAAGTTAGATTGGACCAAAAGGAGAAGAACTCCCTTAGATTTGAATAAAAGGAGACGAACTCCTTAAGATTGGGCCGAAAGGAGACGAACTGCCTTAGATTGAATGAAAAGGAGACGACCTCGGTTCGATTGGACCAAAAGGAGACGAATTTCTTAGATTAGACCAAGTGGAGACGAACTAGGTTAGATTTGACCAAATGGAGACGAACTCGGTTATATTGGAATAAAAGGAGACGAACTGCTTCGATTGGACCAAGAGGAGACGAACTAGGTTAGATTGGACCAAAAGGAGACGAACTCCCTATGTTAGACCAACAGGAGACGAACTCGGTTAGATTGGACCAAAAGGAGACAAACATCCTAATATTAGACCAAAAGGAGACGAACTCCCTTAGATTAGACCAAGTGGAGACGAATTCGGTTGGATTCGACCAAAAGAAGACGAACTCGGTTAGCATTGACCAAAAGGAGATGAACTCCTTAGATTGGACCAAGAGGAGACTAACTCCCTAAGAATGGACCAAAAGTAGACGAATTCCTTAGATTGGACCAAGAGGAGACGAAGTCGGTTAGATTGGACGAAAAGGAGACGAACTCCTTAGATTGAGCGAAGAGAAGGCTAACTCCCTTAGATTGGACCAAGAGAAGACGAACTCGGTAATATTGGACCAAAAGGAGAGGAACTCCTTAGATTGGACCAAGAGTAGATGAACTAGGTTAGATTGTACCAAAAGGAGACGAACTCCCTTAGATTAGACCAAGAGGAGACAAACTCCCATAGATTGTACCAAGAGGAGACGAATTCGGTTAGATTGGTCTAAAAGGAAAGGAACTCGGTTAGATTGGACCAAAAGGAGACGAACTCCTTAGATTGGACCAAGAGGAGACGAAGTCGGTTAGATTCGACCAAAAGGAGACGAACTTCTTAGATTGGACCAAGAGGAGACGAACTAGGTTAGATTAGACCAAAACGAGACGAACTCGGTTAAATTGGATCAACAGGAGAGAAACTCCTTAGATTGGACCAAGAGGACACGAACTAGGTTGGATTGGACCAAAAGGAGACGAACACGGTTAGATTAGACCAAAAGGAGAGAAACTCCTTTCATTGGACCAAGAGGAGATGAACTTCCTAAGATTGGACTAAAACGAGACGAACTCCCTTAGAATGAACGAAAAGGAGACAACCTCGGTTCGATTGGACCAAAAGGAGACGAACTTCTTAGATTGGATCAAAAGGTGACGAACTAGGTTAGATTTGACCAAAAGGAGACAAACTCCTTAGATTGGACGAAGAGGAGACTAACTTCCTAAGATTTTGGACCAAAAGGAGACGAACTAAGGTTAGATTGGACCAAAAGGAGACCTAACTCGATTAGATTGTACCGAAATGAGACGAAACCCTTAGATTGGCCAATGGATGACGACTGGTTAGAAATTGGACCAAAAGAAGATGAACTCCCGTAAATGAGACCCCAAGGAGACGAAGTCGGTGAGATTGGACCAAAGGAGACGCACTCCATAAATTGGACCAAAGTAGACGAACAGGTTTAGATTGACCACAAGGAGAGGAACTCCTTAGATTGGAACGAACTCCCATATATTGACCCGAGGAGACACCTAGGTTTTAGATTGGACCAAAAAGGAGACGAACTCCTTCGATTGGACCACGAGGAGACGAACTGGTTTACATTGGCCAAAAAAGATAAACTCCTTAGATTGGACCAAGATGAGACGAACTAGGTTAGATTGACCAAAAGGAGAGAAACTCCTTAGATGGACCAAGAGGACAGGAACTGAGGTTTAGATTTGACCAAAAGGGACGAACCACATTCTAGTGGACCAAGAGATACAAACTATGTAGATTGGGAACCCAACAGGATATGAACTCCTTATATGTACCAAAGAGACGAACTCCTAGATTGGACAAGAGGAACGAATCGGTTATATTGGACCAAAAGGAGATGAATTCCTTAGATCGTACCAAGAGGAGACGAAATCGTTATATTGGACTCAAAAGGAACGAACTCCTTGGATTGGACAAGAGGAGACTAACTGCCTAAGAATTGGACCAAAAGGGAGACGAACTAGTTAGACTTTTGACTCAAGAGGAGAACGCTCGGTTAATTGGACCAAGGAGCCGTATGTTTAGATTGGACCAAAAGAGACGACTCGTTAATTGGACGAAAGGAACGAATGGTCCTTAATTGGACCATGAGGAGACGAACTAGGTTAGATTGACCAAAAGAAGATTACTCCCTTAATTAAACCAAAAGGAGACGAAGTCGGGTTACATTGGACCAAAGAGACAACTTCCCATAATTGACGCAAAAGGAATGAACTAGTTATTGTGGACCAAGAGCAGACGAATCGGTTAGATGACCAAAAATAGATGAACTCCTTAGATTGGACCAGGAGATGAACTAGGTTTTATATTGTAACCAAATGAATGAACTCCCTTATATTGGATGAAAAAGGAACAACACGTTATATTGGGAGCAATGGAGAGAAACTCCTTAGATTGGGGACCAAGAGGAACGAACTATGGGGGGGTGGTTAGATTGGACCAAAAGGAGACGAACTCTTAGATTGGACCAAAAGGAGACGAACCCTTAGATTGGACCAAGTGGGGTTCCTAACGCCTAAGATTGGACCAAAAAGAATAACTCCCTTAGAATTGGAACCAAGATGACACGAAGTCGGTTAGATTGGACCAAAGGAGATAAGCTCCTTAGATTGGGACCAAGAGGAGACTAACTAGGTTAGATTGGCCAAAAGGGATACGAACTCCTTAGATTGGCTGAAACGAAGACGAACTCGGTTAGATTGGACAAAAGGAATAACTCCTGTAGATTGGTCAAGAGGAAGACGACCTGGTTAGTTGGATAAAAGGAGACGAAACTCGGTTATATTGGACCAAAAGAGACAAACTCCTTAGCTCACAACAAAAAAGAAAGAGACACAGGTGAGATTTGTACCAAAATGAGACCAACTCCTAGATTGGACACGAGAAGAACGAACTAGTTATATTTGAACAAAAGGAAAACGACCTCTGTTAGATTGGACCAAAAGGAGACGAAACTCTTTAGATTGGACCAAGAGTAGGCCAACTCCCTTAGATTGGACCAAGAGGAGACGAACTCCTTAGATTGCACCAAAAGGACACCAACTCCCATAGATTGGTCCAAGAGGAGACGAACCCCCTTAGATTGGACAAAGAGGATACGAACTCACTTAGATTGGCCCAAGTGGAGACGAACTCCTTAGTTTGGACCAAGAGGAGACGAACTCCTTAGATTGGACCAAGAGGAGACCAACTCCCTTTGATTGGACCAATAGGAGACCAACTCCCTTAGATTGGATCAAGAGGAGACGAACTCCTTTAGATTGGAATAAAAGGAGACGAACTCCTTAGATTGGACCAAGCGGAGATGAACTCCCTTAGATTGGACCAAGATGAGACCAACTCCCACAAATTAGACAAAGAGGAGACAAACTCCTTAGATTGGACCACGAGGAGATGAACTCCCTTAGATTAGACCAAGTGGAGACGAAGTCCTTAGATTGGACCAAGAGGAGACGAACTAGGTTAGATTGGATCAAAAGGAGACAAACTCGGTTAGATTGGACCAAATGGAGACGAACTCCTTTGATTGGACCAAGAGGAGACGAACTAGGTTAGATTGGACCAAAAGGAGACTAACTCTTTAGATTGGACCAAGAGTAGGCCAACTCCCTTAGATTGGACCAAAAGGAGACGAACTCCTTAGATTGCACCAAAAGGACACCAACTCCCGTAGATTGGACCAAAAGGACACCAACTCCCATAGATTGGTCCAAGAGGAGACGAACCCCCTTAGATTGGACAAAGAGGAGACGAAATCACTTAGATTGGCCCAAGTGGAGACGAATTCCTTAGTTTGGACCAAGAGGAGACGAACTCCTTAGATTGGACCAAGAGGAGACCAACTCCCTTAGATTGGATCAAGAAGAGACGAACTCCCTTAGATTGGAATAAAAGGAGACGAACTCCTTAGATTGGACCAAGAGGAGACGAACTCCCTTAGATTGGACCAAGATGAGACCAACTCCCATAAATTAGACGAAGAGGAGACAAACTCCATAGATTGGACCACGAGGAGATGAACTCCCTTAGAGTAGACCAAGTGGAGACGAAGTCCTTAGATTGTACCAAGAGGAGACGAACTCCCTTAGATTGGACCAAGAGGACACCAACTCCCTTAGATTGGACTAATAGGTGACCAACTCCCTTAGATTGGACGAAGAAGAGAGGAACTCCTTAGAATGAACCAGGAGCAAACCAACTCGCTTAGATTGGACCAATAGGAGACCAACTCCCTTAGATTGGACCAAGAGGAGACGAACTCCCTTAGGTTGGACAAAGAGGAGATGAAATCACTTAGATTGGCCCAAGTGGACATGAACTCCTTAGTTTGGATCAAGAGGGGACGAACTCCTTAGATTGTACCAAGAGGAGACCAATTCCCATATATTGGACCAATAGGAGACCAACTCCCTTAGATTTGATCAAGAGGAGACGAACTCCCTTAGATTGGACCAAGAGGAGACGAACTCACTTAAATTGGCCCTAGAGGAGACGAACTCCTTAGTTTGGACCAAGAGGAGAGGAACTAGGTTAGATTGGATCAAAAGGAGACGAACTCAATTAGATTGGACCAAAAGGAGAGAAACTCCTTAGATTGGACCAAGAGGAGACGAACTAGGTGAGATAGGACCAAAAGGAGAGAACTCCTTAGATTGGACGAAACGGAGACGAACTCGGTTAGTTAGGACCAAAAGGAGACGAACTCCTTATAATGGACCAAGAGGAGACCAACTAGGTTAGATTGGATCAAAAGGAGACAAACTCGGTTAGATTGGACCAAATGGAGACGAACTCCTTTGATTGGACCAAGAGGAGACGAACTAGGTTTTATTGGACCAAAAGGAGACGAACTCCCTTATATTAGACCAAAAGGAGACGAACTCGGTCAGATTGGACCAAAAGAAGATGAACTCCTTAAATTGGACCAAGAGGAGACGAACTAGGTTAGATTGGACCAAAAGGAGACGAAACTCTTTAGATTGGACCAAGAGTAGGCCAACTCCCTTAGATTGGACCAAGAGGAGACGAACTCCTTAGATTGCACCAAAAGGACACCAACTCCCATAGATTGGTCCAAGAGGAGACGAACCCCCTTAGATTGGACAAAGAGGAGACGAACTCACTTAGATTGGCCCAAGTGGAGATGAATTCCTTAGTTTGGACCAAGAGGAGACGAACTCCTTAGATTGGACCAAGAGGAGACCAACTCCCTTAGATTGGATCAAGAGGAGACGAACTCCCTTAGATTGGAATAAAAGGAGACGAACTCCTTAGATTGGACCAAGAGGAGACGAACTCCCTTAGATTGGACCAAGATGAGACCAACTCCCATAAATTAGACGAAGAGGGGACAAACTCCATAGATTGGACCACGAGGAGATGAACTCCCTTAGATTAGACCAAGTGGAGACGAAGTCCTTAGATTGTACCAAGAGGAGACGAACTCCCTTAGATTGGACCAAGAGGACACCAACTCCCTTAGATTGGACTAATAGGTGACCAACTCCCTTAGATTAGACGAAGAGGAGACGAACTCCTTAGATTGATTCAGGAGCAAACCAACTCGCTTAGATTGGACCAATAGGAGACCAACTCCCTTAGATTGGACCAAGAGGAGACGAACTCCCTTAGGTTGGACAAAGAGGAGATGAAATCACTTAGATTGGCCCAAGTGGACACGAACTCCTTAGTTTGGATCAAGAGTGGACGAACTCCTTAGATTGGACCAAGAGGAGACCAATTCCCATAAATTGGACCAATAGGAGACCAACTCCCTTAGATTTGATCAAGAGGAGACGAACTCCCTTAGATTGGACCAAGAGGAGACGAACTCACTTAAATTGGCCCAAGAGGAGACGAACTCCTTAGTTTGGACCCAGAGGAGACAAACTCCTTAGATTGGACCAAGAGGAAACGAACTCCCTTAGATTGGACCAATAGGAGACCAACTCCCTTAGATTTGACCAAGAGGTGACGAACTCCCTTAGATTGGACAAAAAGGAGACGAAGTGACTTAGATTTGCCCAAGTGGAGACGAACTCTTTAGTTTGAACCAAGAGGGGACGAACTCCTTAGATTGGACCAAGAGGAGACCAACTCCCTTAGATTGGATCAATAGGAGACGACCTACTTAGATTGGACCAAGAGGAGACCAACTCCCTTAGATTGGACTAATAGGCGACCAACTCCCTTACATTGGACAAAGAGGAGCCGAACTCCTTAGTTTAGACCAAAAGGATAGGAACACCTTAGACTGGACCAACAAGAAACCAACTCCCTAAGATTGGATCAATAGGAGACCAACTCCCTTAGATTGGACCAAGAGGACACGAACTCCCTTAGATTGGACAAAGAGGAGACGAACTCACTTAGATTGGCCCAAGTGGAGATGAACTCCTTAGTTTGGACCAAGCGGAGATGAATTCTTTAGATTGGACCAAGAAGAGACAAACTCCCTTAGGATTGGACCAATAGGAGACCAACTCCCATAGATTGGATCAAGAGGAGACGAACTCCCTTTGATTGGAATAGAAGGAGAGGAACTCCTTAGATTGGAGCAAGAAGAGACGAACTCCCTTAGATTCCACCAAGAGGAGACCAACTCCCATAAATTGGACAAAGAGGAGACGAACTCCTTAGATTGGACCACGAGGAGACGAACTCCCTTAGATTGGACCAAGTGGAGACGAAGTCCTTAATTAGACCAAGAGGAGAGGAACTCCCTCAAATTGGACCAAGACGAGACGAACTCCCTTAGATTAGACCAAGAGGACACCAACTCCCTTATATTGGACAAATAGGCAACCAACTCCCTTAGATTGGACAAAGAGGAGCCGAACTCCTTAGATTGGACCAAGAGAAGACGAAGTCCCTTCGATTGGACCAATAGGAGACCAACCCGCTTAAATTTGGCCCAAAGGAGATGAACTCCCTTAGATTGGAGAAAGAGGAGATGAACTCCCTTAGATTGGACCAAAAGGAGACAAACTCCTAAGATTGGACCACGAGGAGGCGAACTTCCTTAGATTGGACCAAGTAGAGACGAACTCCTTAGATTGGACCAAGTAGAGACGAACTCCTTAGATTGGACCAAGTAGAGACGAACTCCCTTAGATTGGACCAATTGGAGGCCAACTCCCTTAGATTGGACCAAGAGGAGACAAACTCCCTTATATTGGACAAAGAGGAGACGAACTAGATTAGATTGGACCAAAAGGAGACGAACTTGATTAGATTGGACCAAAAGGAGACGAACTCCTTAGATTGGACCAAGAGGAGATGAACTAGGTTAGATTGCACCAAAAGGAGACGAACTCTCTTAGATTAGACCAAAAGGAGACGAACTCGGTTATATTGGACCAAAAGGAGACGAACTCCTTAGATTGGACCAAGCAGAGACTAACGTCCTAAGATTGGACCAAAAGGAGATAACTCCCTTAGATTGGACCAAGAGGAGACGAACTCGGTTAGATTGGACGAAAAGGAGAGAAACTCCTTAATTTGGAACCAGAGGAGACGAACTAGGTTAGGTTGGACCAAAAGGAGACGAACACGGTTAGATTGGACCAAAAGGAGAGAAACTCCTTTCATTGGACCAAGAGGAGGCGAACTTCCTAAGATTGGACCAAAAGGAGACCAACTCCCTTAGATTGAATGAAAATGAGACGACCTCGGTTCGATTGGACCAAAAGGAGACGAACTTCTTAGATTCGACCAAAAGGAGACGAACTAGGTTAGATTTGCCCAAAAGGAGACGAACTCAGTTAGATGGGAAGAAAAGGAGACGAACTCCTTAGATTGGACCAAGAGGAGACGAACTAGGTTAGATTGGACGAAAAGGAAACGAACTCCTTTAGATTAGACCAAGAGGAGATGAACTAAGTTAGATTGGACCAAAAGGAGAAGAACTCCCTTAGATTTGACTAAAAGGAGACGAACTCCCTTAGATTGGACCAAGAGGAGACGAACTCCCTTAGATTAGACCAATAGGAGGCCAACTCCCTTAGATTGGACCAAGAGGAGATGATCTCCTTAGATGGGGCCATGAGGACACGAACTTGGTTAGATTGGACCAAGAGGAGACCAACTCTTTAGATTGTACCAAGAGGAGACGAACTTACTTAGATTGGACCAAGAGGAGGCCAACTCCCTTAGATTAGACAAAGAGCAGACCAACCACTTAGATTGGACCAAGAGGATACCAACTCCCATAGATTGGACCAAGATGAGACAAACTCACTTAGATTAGACCAAGAGGAGACCAAGTCCCTTAGATTGGACCAAGAGAAGATGAACTCTCGTAGATTGGGCCAAAGTGGAGACGAACTGGCTTAGATTGGACCAAGAGCAGATGAACTCCCTAGATTGAACCAAGACGAGATTGGACCAATAGGAGACCAACTCCCTCAGATTGGACAAAGAGGAGACGAACTCCCTTAGATTGGACCAAGAGGAGACCAACTCCCTTAGATTGGACCAAGAGGACACCAACTCCCTTAGATTGGACAAAGTGGAGATGAACTACTCAAATTGGACCAAGAGGAGACGAACTTGGTTAGATTGGACCGAGAGGAGACCAACTCCTTAGATTGGACCAAGAGGAGACGAACTTCCTTAGATTGGACCAAAAGGGGACCAACTCCCTTAGATTGGACAAAGTGTAGGCGAACTCGCTTAGATTGGACCAAGAGCAGACGAACTCCCTAGATTGAACCAAGACGAGATTGGACCAATGGGAGACCAACTCCCTCAGATTGGACAAAGAGGAGATGAACTCCCTTAGATTGGACCAAGAGGAGACGAACTCCCTTAGATTGGACCAAGAGGACACCAACTCCCTTAGATTAGACAAAGTGGAGATGAACTGGCTTAGATTGGACCAAGAGCAGATGAACTCCCTAGATTGAACCAAGACGAGATTGGACCAATAGGAGACCAACTCCCTCAGATTGGACAAAGAGGAGACGAACTCCCTTAGATTGGACCAAGAGGAGACCAACTCCCTTAGATTGGACCAAGAGGACACCAACTCCCTTAGAATGGACAAAGTGGAGATGAACTACTCAAATTGGACCAAGAGGAGACGAACTTGGTTAGATTGGACCGAGAGGAGACCAACCCTTAGATTGGACCAAGAGGAGACAAACTTCCTTAGATTGCACCAAAAGGGGACCAACTCCCTTAGATTGGACAAAGTGTAGGCGAACTCGCTTAGATTGGACCAAGAGCAGACGAACTCCCTAGATTGAACCAAGACGAGATTGGACCAATGGGAGACCAACTCCCTCAGATTGGACAAAGAGGAGATGAACTCCCTTAGATTGGACCAAGAGGAGACGAACTCCCTTAGATTGGACCAAGAGGACACCAACTCCCTTAGATTAGACAAAGTGGAGATGAACTGGCTTAGATTGGACCAAGAGCAGATGAACTCCCTAGATTGAACCAAGACGAGATTGGACCAATAGGAGACCAACTCCCTCAGATTGGACAAAGAGGAGACGAACTCCCTTAGATTGGACCAAGAGGAGACCAACTCCCTTAGATTGGACCAAGAGGACACCAACTCCCTTAGAATGGACAAAGTGGAGATGAACTACTCAAATTGGACCAAGAGGAGACGAACTTGGTTAGATTGGACCGAGAGGAGACCAACCCCTTAGATTGGACCAAGAGGAGACAAACTTCCTTAGATTGCACCAAAAAGGGACCAACTCCCTTAGATTGGACAAAGTGTAGGCGAACTCGCTTAGATTGGACCAAGAGCAGACGAACTCCCTAGATTGAACCAAGACGAGATTGGACCAATGGGAGACAACTCCCTCAGATTGGACAAAGAGGAGAGAACTCCCTTAGATTGGACCAAGAGAGACGAACTCCCTTAGATTGGACCAAAAGGGGACCAACTCCCTTAGATTGGACAAAGTGGAGATGAACTGGCTTAGATTGGACCAAGAGCAGATGAACTCCCTAGATTGAACCAAGACGAGATTGGACCAATAGGAGACCAACTCCCTCAGATTGGACAAAGAGGAGATGAACTCCCTTAGATTGGACCAAGAGGAGACCAACTCCCTTAGATTGGACCAAGAGGACACCAACTCCCTTAGATTGGACAAAGTGGAGATGAACTACTCAAATTGGACCAAGAGGAGACGAACTTGGTTAGATTGGACCGAGAGGAGACCAACTCCTTAGATTGGACCAAGAGGAGACGAACTTCCTTAGATTGGACCAAAAGGGGACCAACTCCCTTAGATTGGACAAAGTGTAGGCGAACTCGCTTAGATTGGACCAAGAGCAGACGAACTCCCTAGATTGAACCAAGACGAGATTGGACCAATGGGAGACCAACTCCCTCAGATTGGACAAAGAGGAGATGAACTCCCTTAGATTGGACCAAGAGGAGACGAACTCCCTTAGATTGGACCAAGAGGACACCAACTCCCTTAGATTAGACAAAATGGAGATGAACTCCTCAAATTGGACCAAGAGGAGACGAACCTGGTTAGATTGGACCGAGAGGAGACCAACTCCTTAGATTGGACCAAGAGGAGACGAACTTCCTTAGATTGGACCAAAAGGGGACCAACTCCCTTAGATTGGACAAAGTGCAGACGAACTCGCTTAGATTGGACCAAGAGCAGACGAACTCCCTAGATTGAACCAAGACGAGATTGGACCAATAGGAGACCAACTTCCTCAGATTGGACAAAGAGGAGACGAACTCCCTTATATTGGACCAAAAGGAGATGAACTTGGTAAGATTGGATCAAGCGGAGACCAACTCCTTAGGTTGGACCAAGAGGAGACGAACGTCCTTAGATTGGACCAAGAGTAGACCAACTCCCTTAGATTGGACAACGAGAGGACCAACTCCTTAGATTGGAACAAGAGGAGATGAACTTCTTTAGATTGGACCAAGAGGAGACGAACTCACTAAGATTGCAGAAAGAGGAGACCAACTCCCTTAGATTGGACCAAGAGGAGACGAACTCCTTAGATTGGAGATGAACTTACTAAGATTGGAGCAAGAGGAGACCAACTCTCTTAGATTAAATCAAGAGGAGACGAACTCCTTAGATTGGACCGAGAGGAGACCAACTCCCTTAGATTGGACTAATAGTCGACCAACTCCGTTATATTGGACAAAGAGGAGCCAAACTCCTTAGATTGGACCAAGAGAAGATGAACTCCCTTAGATTGCACCAATAGGAGACCAACCCGCTTAAATTTAACCCAAAGGAGACGAACTCCCTTAGATTGGACCAAGAGGAGATGAACTCCTTAGTTGGGACCATGAGAAGACGAACTTGGTTAGATTGGACCAAGAGGAGACTAACTATTTAGATTGTACCAAGAGGAGACGAACTTGCTTTGATTGGACCAAGAGGAGACCAACTCCTTTAGATTGAACAAAGAGTAGACCAACCACTTAGATTGGACCAAGAGGAGACCAACTCCCTTAGATTGGACCAAGAGGAGACAAACTCACTTAGATTAACCAAGAGGAGACCAAGTCCCTTAGATTGGAACAAGAGAAGACGAACTCCCGTAGATTGGACCAAAAGGGGACCAACTCCCTTAGATTGGACAAAGTGGAGACGGACTCGCTTAGATTGGACCAAGAACAGATGAACTCCCTAGATTGAACCAAGAGGAGACCAACTCCCTTAGATTGGACCAATAGGAGAGCAACTCCCTCAGATTGGACAAAGAGGAGACGAACTCCTTAGATTGGACCAATAAGAGACGAACTCCCTTAGATTGGACTAAGAGGAGACGAACTCACTAAGATTGGAGCAAGAGGAGACCAACTCCCTTAGATTGGACCAAGAGGAGACGAACTCCCGTAGATTGGACTAAAAGGAGACTAACTCCCTTTGTTGGGACAAAGAGGAGACGAACTCCCTTAGATTGGACCAAGAGGAGACAAACTCATTAGATTGGACCAAGAGGAGACCAACTTCCTTAGATTGGACCAATAAGAGACCAACTCCCCTAGATTGGACAAAAAGGTGACGAACTCCTTAGATTGGATCAAGAGGAGACGAACTCCCTTAGATTGGACCAAGAGGAGACCATCTCCCTTAAATTGGACAAAGAGAAGACGAACTCCTTAGAGTGGACCATGAGGAGACGAACTCCCTTAGATTGGACCAAATGGAGACGAACTCACTAAAATTGGAGCAAGAGGAGACCAACTCCCTTAGATTGGACCAAGAGGAGACGAACTTGGTTAGATTGGACCGAAAGGAGACCAACTCCTTAGAATGGACCAAGAGGAGACGAACTTCCTTAGATTGGACCAAGAGGAGACGAACTCACTAAGATTGGAGCAAGAGGAGACCAACTCCCTTAGATTGGACCAAGAGGAGACAAACTCCCGTAGATAGGACTGAGAGGAGACTAACTCCCTTAGTTGGGAGAAAGAGGAGACGAACTCCCTTAGATTGGACCAAGAGAAGACAAACTCCTTAGATTGGACCAACAGGAGACCAACTTCCTTAGATTGGACCAATAAAAGACCAACTCCCTTAGATTTGACAAAAAGGTGACGAACTCCTTAGATTGGATCAAGAGGAGACGAACTCCCTTAGATTGGACCAAGAGGAGACCATCTCCCTTAAATTGGACAAAGAAAAGACGAACTCCTTAGATTGGACCACGAGGAGACGAACTCCATTAGATTGGACCAAATGGAGACGAACTCACTAAGATTGGAGCAAGAGGAGACCAACTCCCTTAGATTGGACCAAGAGGAGACGAACTCCTGTAGATTGGACTAAGAGGAGACTAACTCCTTTAGTTGGGACAAAGAGGAGACGAACACCCTTAGATTGGACCAAGAGGAGACGAACTCGTTAGATTGGACCATGAGGAGACCAACTTCCTTAGGTTGGACCAATAACAGACCAACTCCCTTAGATTGGACAAAAAGGTGACGAACTCCCTTAGATTGGACCAAGAGGAGTCCATCTCCCTTAAATTGGACAAAGAGAAGACTAACTTCTTAGATTGGACCACGAGGAGACGAACTCCCTTAGATTGGACCAAGAGGAGACGAGCTCCTTAAATTGGACCAAAAGGAGACGAACTTGGTAAGATTGGATCAAGCGGAGACCAACTCCTTAGGTTGGACCAAGAGGAGACGAACTTCCTTAGATTGGACCAAGAGTAGACCAACTCCCTTAGAATGGACAACGAGAGGACCAACTCCTTAGATTGGAACAAGAGGAGACCAACTCCCTTAGAATGGACCAAAAGGAGACCAACTCACTTAGATTGGACAAAAAGGAGACCAACTCCCTTAGATTGGACCAAGAGGAGACGAACTCCCTTAGATTGGACAAACACGAACTCCCTTAGATTGGACAATGAGGAGACGAACTCTTTAGAGTGGAGCAAGAGGAGGGGAAATTGGCTAGATTGGACCAAGAGGAGACCAACTCCTAAGATTGGAACAGGAGCAGACCAACTCCTTAGATTGGACCAAGAGGAGACCAACTCCCTTATATTGGACCAAGAAGAGACAAACTCACTTAGATTAGACAAAGAGGTGACCAAGTCCCTAAGATTGGACCAAGAGAAGACGAACTCCTGTAGATTGGACCAAAAGGGGACCAACTCCCTTAGATTGGACCAAGAGCAGACGAACTCCCTGGATTGAACCAAGAGGAGACCAACTCCCTTAGATTGGACCAATAGGAGACAAACTCCCTTAGATTGGACAAAGAGAAGACGAACTCCTTAGATTGGATCAAGAGGAGACGGACTCCCTTAGATTGGACCAAGAGGAGATGAACTACTCAGATTGGACCAAGAGGAGACGAACTTGGTTAGATTGGACCGAGAGGAGACGAACTCACTTAGATTGGAGCAAGAGGAGACCAACTCCCTTAGATTGGACCAAGATGAGACGACCTACCATAGATTGGACTAAGAGGAGACTTACTCCCTTAGTTGGGACAAAGAGGAGACAAACTCCCTTAGATTGGACCAAGAGGAGACGAACTCCTTAGATTGGACTAAGAGGAGACCAACTTCCTTGGATTGGACCAATAAGAGACCAACTCCCTTAGATTGGACAAAAAGGTGACGAACTCATTAGATTGGACCAAGAGGAGACGAGCTCCCTTAGATTGGACCAAGAGGAGACCATCTCCCTAAAATTGGACAATGAGAAGACGAACTCCTTAGATTGGACCACGAGGAGACGAACTCCCTTAGATTGGACCAAAAGGAGACGAACTCCCTTAGATTGGACCAAGAGGAGACGAGCTCCTTAGATTGGACCAAGAAGAGACGAACTTGGTTACATTGGATCAAGAGGAGATCAACTCCTTAGATTGGATGAAGAGGACACGAACTTCCTTAGATTGGACCAAGAGTAGACCAACTCCCTTAGATTGGACAACGAGAGTACCAACTCCTTAGATTAGACCAAGCGGAGACCAACTCCCTTAAATTGGACCAAGAGGAGACCAACTCACTTAGATTGGACAAAAAGGAGTCGACTCCCTTAGATTGGACAAGGAGGAGACGAACTCCCTTAGATTGGACCAAGAGGAGACGAACTCCCTTAGATTGGACCAAGAGGGGATGAACTCCCTTAGATTGGACCAAGAGGAGACGAACTCCTTAGTTTGGAGCAAGAAGAGGCGAACTTGGCTAGAATGGATCAAGAGGAGACCAACTCCTAAGATTGGAACAGGAGCAGACCAACTCCTTAGATTGGACAAAAAGGAGACCAAATCCCTTAGATTGGACCAATGGAGACCAACTCCCTTATATTGGACAAAGAGGAGACGAACTCCCTTAGATTTGACCAAGGGAGACCAACTCCCTTAGATTGGACGAAGAGGAGACCAACTCCATTAGATTGGACCAAGATGAGACTAACTGCTTAGATTGGATCAAGAGGAGACGAACTCCCTATGATTGGACAAAGAGGAGACAAACTCCCTTAGATTGGACCAAGAGGAGAAGAACTCCTCAGATTGGACTAAGAGGAGACCAACTCCCTTAGATTGGACCAAGAGGAGACCATCTCCCTTAATTTGGACAAAGAGAATATGAACTCCTTAGATTGGACCACGAGGAGACGAACTCCTCATATTGGACCAAGAGGAGACCAACTCCTTAGATTGGACTAAGAGGTGACGAACTTCCTTAGATTGGACCAAGAGGAGACCAAGTCCCTTAGATTGGACAAAGAGGAGACCACCTACTTAGATTGGACCTAGAGGAGACCAACTCCCTTAGATTGGACAATGAGGAGACGAACTCACTTAGATTGGACCAAGAGGAGACCAACTCCCTTAGATTGGAGCAAGGGGAGAGACCTCCCGTGGATTGGACCAAGAGGAAACTAACTCCCTGAGATTGGACAAAGAGGAGACGAACTCCCTTAGATTGGACCAAGAGGACATGAATTCCTTTCATTGGATGCGCGCAAGCTGGTTTGGACGTCTCGGTTATAAAAAAAAAAAAAAAACTCCTTAGATTGGACCAAGTGGAGACCAACTCCCTTAGATGGGACCAATAAGTGACCAACTCCCTTAGATTGGACAAAGAGGGGACGAACTCCTTATATTGGACCAAAGGGAGACCATCTCCCTTAAATTGGACAAACAGAAGACGAATTCCTTAGATTGGACCACATGGAGACGAACTCCCTTAGATTGTAACAAGTGGAGACGAACTCCCTTAGATTGAACCAAGAGGAGACGAGCTCCTTAGATTGGACCAAGAGGAGACGAACTTGGTAAGATTGGATCAAGAGGACCCCAACTGCTTATATTCGACCAAGAGGAGACGAACTTCCATAGATTGGACCATGAAGAGACCAACTCCCTTAGATTGGACAATGAGGGGACCAACTCCCTTAGATTGCACCAAGAGGAGACCAACTCACTTAGTTTGGACCAAGAAGAGACCAACTCCCTTAGATTAGAGCAAGAGGAGATGAACTCCCGTAGATTGGACCAAGAGGAGACTGACTCCCGTAGATTGGACAAAGAGGAGACGAACTCCCTTAGATTGGACCAAGAGGAGACGAACTCCCTTAGATTTGACCAGGAGGAGACGAACTCCTTTGATTGGAGCAAGAGGAGACGAACTTGGCTAGATTGAACCAAGAGGAGACCAACTCCTAAGATTGGAACAAGAGCAGACCAACTCCTTAGATTGGACCAAGAGGAGACCAAATCCCTTAGATTGGACCAAGAGGGGACCAACTCCCTTAGATTGGACAAAGAGGAAACGAACTCCCAATTTGGACCAAGATGAGACGAACTCTCTTAGATTGGACCAAGAGGATACCAAATCCCTTAGGTTGGACCAAGATGAGACAAATTGCTTAGATTGGACCAAGAGGATACGAACTCCCGTAGATTGGACCAAGAGGAGATGAGCTCCTTAGATTGGATCAAGAGGACACGAACTTCCTTAGATTGGACCAACAATAGACCAACTCCCTTAGATTGGACAACGAGAGGACCAACTCCTTAGATTGGACAAAGAGGAGACCAACTCCTTAGATGGGACCAAGAGGAGACGAACATCCTTAGATTGAACCAAGAGGAGACGAACATCCTTAGATTGGACCAAGAGGAGACGAACTCCCTTAGATTGGACCAAGAGGGGACGAACTTCCTTAGATTAGACCAAGGGGAGATGAACTCTTTAGATTGGAGCAAGAAGAGGCGAACTCAGCTAGATTGGACAAAGAGGAGACCAACTCCTAAGATTGGAACAGGAGCAGACCAACTCCTTAGATTTGACCTTGAGGAGACCAACTCCCTTAAATTGGACAAAGAGCAGACCAACCACTTAGATTGGACCAAGAGGAGATAAACTCATTTAGATTAGACAAAGAGGTGACCAAGTCCCCTAGATTGGACCAAGACAAGACGAACTCCCGTAGATTGGACCAAAAGGGGACCAACTCCCTTAGATTGGACAAAGTGGAGACGAACTTGCTTAGATTGGACCAAGAGCAGACGAACTCCCTAGATTGAACCAAGAGGAGACCAACTCCCTTAGATTGGACCAATAGGAGACAAACTCCCTTAGATTGGACAAAGAGGAGACGAACTCCTTAGATTGGACCAAGAGGAGACGAACTCCCTTAGATTGGACCAAGAGGAGATGAACACCTCAGATTGGACCAAGAGGAGACGAACTTGGTTAGATTGGACCGACAGGAGACCAACTTCTTAGATTGGACCAAGACGAGACGAACTTCCTTAGATTGGACCAAAAGGAGACGAACTCACTTAGATTGGAGCAAGAGGAGACCAACTCCCTTAGATTAGACCAAGAGGAGACGAACTACCGTAGATTGGACTAAGAGGAGACTTACTCCCTTAGTTGGGACAAAGAGGAGACGAACCCTCTTAGATTGGACCAAGAGGAGACGAACTCCTTAGATTGGACCAAGAGGAGACCAACCTCCTTAGATTGGACCAATAAGAGACCAACTACCTTAGATTGGACAAAAAGGTGACGAACTCATTAGATTGGACCAAGAGGAGACGAGCTCCCTTAGAATGGACCAAGAGGAGACCATCTCCCTTAAATTGGACAATGAGAAGACGAACTCCTTAGATTGGACCACGAGGAGATGAACTCCCTTAGATTGGACTAAAAAGGAGACGAACTCCCTTAGATTGGACCAAGAGGAGACGAGCTCCTTAGATTGGACCAAGAAAAGACGAACTTGGTTAGATTGGATCAAGAGGAGACCAACTCCTTAGATTGGACGAAGAGGACACGAACTTCCTTAGATTGGACCAAGAGTAGACCAACTCCCTTAGATTGGACAACGAGAGGACCAACACCTTAGATTAGACCAAGAGGAGACCAACTCCCTTAGATTGGACCAAGAGGAGACCAACTCACTTAGATTGGACAAAAAGGAGACCAACTCCCTTAGATTGGATGAAAAGGAGACGACCTCGATTCGATTGGACCAAAAGGAGACGAACTTCTTAGATTGGACCAAAAGGAGACGAACTAGGTTAGATTTGACAAAAAGGAGACGAACTAGGTTAGATTTGAGCAAAAGGAGACGAATTCGGTTAGATTGGACGAAAAGGAGACGAACTCCCTTAGATTAGACCAAGAGGAGACGAACTAAGTTAGATTGGACCACAAGGAGAAGAACTCCCTTAGATTTGACTAAAAGGAGACGAATTCTTTAAGATTGGACCAAAAGGAGACGAACTCCCTTAGATTGAACGAAAAGGAGACGAACTCGGTTCGATTGGACCAAAAGGAGACGAACTTCTTAGATTAGACCAAGAGGAGACGAACTAGGTTAGATTTGACCAAAGGAGACGAACTCGGTTATATTGGACCAAAACGAGACGAACTCCTTAGATTGGACCAAGAGGAGACGAACTAGGTTAGATTGGACCAAAAGGAGACGAACTCCCTTAGATTAGACCAACAGGAGACGAACTCGGTTAGATTGGACCAAAGGAGACAAACATCCTAATATTAGACCAAAAGGAGACGAACTCCCTTAGATTGGACCAAGAGGAGATGAACTCACTTAGATTATACCAAAAGGAGACGAACTCGGTTAGATTTGACCAAAAGGAGATGAACTCCTTAGATTGGACCAAGGGGAGACTAACTTCCTAAGATTGGACAAAAGGAGACGAACTCCTTAGATTACCAAGAGGAGACGAACTCGGTTAGATTGGACGAAAAGGAGACGAACTCCTTAGATTGGACGAAGAGGAGACTAACTCCCTTAGATTAAACCAAGAGATGACGAACTCGGTTAAATTGGACCAAAAGGAGAGGAACTCTTTAGATTGGACCAAGAAGAGATGAACTAGGTTAGATTGTACCAAAAGGAGATGAACTCCCTTAGATTGGACCAAGAGGAGACGTACTCCCTTAGATTGGACCAAGAGGAGACGAATTCGGTTAGATTGGTCCAAAAGGAGAGGAATTCGGTTAGATTGGACCAAAAGGAGACGAACTCCTTAGATTGGACCAAGAGGAGACGAAATTGGTTAGATTGGACCAAAAGGAGACGAACTCCTTAGATTGGACGAAGAGGATACTAACTTCCTAAGATTGGACCAAAAGGAGACGAACTAGGTTAGATTGGACCAAGAGGAGACGAACTCGGTTAGATTGGCCCAAAAGGAGAGGAACTCCTAAGATTGGACCAAGAGGAGATGAACTAGGTTAGATTGTACCAAAAGGAGATGAACTCCCTTAGATTGGATGAAAAGGAGACGAACACGGTTAGATTGGAGCAAAAGGAGAGAAACTCCTTAGATTGGACCAAGAGGAGACGAACGGTTAGATTGGACCAAAAGGAGATGAACTCCTTAGATTGGACCAAAAGGAGACGAACTCCTTAGATTGGACCAAGCGGAGACTAACAGCCTAAGATTGGACCAAAAGGAGATAACTCCTTAGATTGGACCAAGAGGACACGAACTCGGTTAGATTGGACCAAAAGGAGAGAAGCTCCTTAGATTGGACCAAGAGGAGACGAACTAGGTTAGATTGGACCAAAAGAGACGAACTCCCTTAGATTTGGAGACGAAAGATGAGAGGAGGGACGAACTAGGTTAGATTGGATCAAAAGGAGACGAACTTGGTTAGATTGGACCAAAAGGAGAGAAACTCCTTAGATTGGACCAAGAGGAGACGAACTAGGTGAGATTGGACCAAAAGGAGACGAACTCCTAAGATTGGACGAAACGGAGATGAACTCGATTAGATAGGACCCAAAGGAGACGAACTCCATATATTGGACCAAGAGGAGACGAACTAGGTTAGATTGGATCAAAAGGAGACCATCTCCCTTAAATTGGACAAATAGAAGACGTACTCCTTAGATTGGACCACGCAGAGACAAACTCCCTTAGATTGTAACAATTGGAGACGAACTCCCTTAGATTGAACCAAGAGGAGACGAGCTCCTTAGATTGAACCAAGAGGAGACGAGCTCCTTAGATTGGACTAGAGGAGACGAACTTGGTAAGATTGGATCGAGAGGACCCCAACTGCTTAGATTCGACCAAGAGGAAACAAACTTCCATAGATTGGACCAAGAAGAGACCAACTCCCTTAGATTGGACAATGAGGGGACCAACTCCTTAGATTGGATCAAGGGGAGACCAACTCCATTAGATTGCACCAAGAGGAGACCAACTCACTTAGATTGGACCAAGAAGAGACCAACTCCCTTAGATTAGAGCAAGAGGAGATGAACTCCCGTAGATTGGACCAAGAGGAGACTGACTCCCGTAGATTGGACAAAGAGGAGATGAACTCCCTTAGATTGAACGAAAAGGAGACGACCTCGGTTCTATTAGACCAAAAGGAGACGAACTCTCTTAGATTAGACCAAGAGGAGACGAACTAGGTTAGATTTGACCAAAAGGAGACGAACTCCTTAGATTGGACCAAGAGGAGACCAACTCCCTTAGATTGGACAAAGAGGAAACGAACTCCCTTAGATTGGACCAAGATGAGACGAACTCTCTTAGATTGGACCAAGAGGATACCAAATCCCTTAGGTTGGACCAAGATGAGACAAATTGCTTAGATTGGACCAAGAGGATACGAACTCCCGTAGATTGGACCAAGAGGAGATGAGCTCCTTAGATTGGATCAAGAGGACACGAACTTCCTTAGATTGGACCAACAATAGACGAACTCCCTTAGATTGGACAACGAGAGGACCAACTCCTTAGGTTGGACCAAGAGGAGACCAACTCCTTAGATTGGACCAAGAGGAGATGAACATCCTTAGATTGAACCAAGGGGAGACGAACATCCTTAGATTGGACCAAGAGGAGACGAACTCCCTTAGATTGGACCAAGAGGGGACGAACTCCCTTAGATTGGACCAAGAGGAGACAAACTCTTTAGATTGGAGCAAGAGGAGGCGAACTTGGCTAGATTGGACAAAGAGGAGACCAACTCCTAAGATTGGAACAGGAGCAGACCAACTCCTTAGATTGAACCTAGAGGAGACCAACTCCCTTAGATTGGACAAAGAGCAGACCAACCACTTAGATTGGACCAAGAGGAGACAAACTCACTTAGTTAGACAAAGAGGTGACCAAGTCCCTTAGATTGGACCAAGAGAAGACGAACTCCCTTAGATTGGACAAAGAGAAGACCAACTCCTTAGATTGGACCAAGAGGAGATCAACTCCCTTAGATTGGACGAAGAGGAGACGAACTCCCTCAGATTGGACCAATCTAAGGAGACAAAGTGGACACGAACTTCCTTAGATTGGACCAACAATAGACCAACTCCCTTAGATTGGACAACGAGAGGACCAACTCCTTAGATTGGACCAAGAGGAGACGAACATCCTGCTGGTTAGGGTTTTGATGATATTCGGTCCGCTGTTTTGTGGTTTTCTAGGGAGTTCCTAATACCCTTGTGTATGACTCGTGCTGGGTTTCTTGTGCTTTTCATCTCTCCATCTACTATTCAGAGCTGATTTACTTGATCTGGGTTATTCGAAGGAAACTCGGGCACTATTCATTGAAGGTGCACTGTTCATGAAGGCGCACTGTTCATTGAAGGCACACTATTCATGCCTTTCACGATGCTCCTTATCACTCTGTTTGGGTGTTTCATTTAAGGGGATCTCCTCCTTGAAGGAATGTTTGATCATACATGAGTTGAAGCGTCGATTGTAAGGCAAGAATCTATTTCAACTTCCTCCTCATTTCTCTGATTTCTGGGTTTGATTTCTGGAGATTCTGTGTACTGACCCAATGAAGAATAACGACTTTGTGGAACTACAACCCATGCCGAGGCCAGATGGGGCTCGTGCTGGGGGAAAGAACACTGGTGCACCGCTTGTTGAAGTTGGCCATTCTTTAAGATTGAGCAGGAGATGATGTAGCAGGACTAGGGTTGCTTTTAGCAGACCACCTGTTCGAGAGAAGTCCTCATTGACTTGTCAGGTTGAAAGGATTGAAGGGGAGGATGATTCACTTCAGGTTCCTCAAGTAGTAGGGGAACATTCTAAATTACTTGAGAACTTGGTTGCTCCTAATTCCTCAAGGGGCAGATCGTTAAGCCAAGGAAGGAATAGGCGATCCAATAGTTCTCTAAGGATTCACAACAGGGTGCCGGCTAGTACTAACCCTCTTGCCAAAACTGATCAGGGGAGTGCAACACCAAAACAACTCCCAGCTCCAACTAAATCCTGGGCTAATGTTGCTCATGCTAGTGCAGCCATTGGTTACGACTTGACTTTTATACCTCCCTCCTTCAAGGATGGTAAACCCTGTGTACATATCTCTGATGACATCCTTCAGAATACGGATAAAGTGTGGCACGAATCAATCGTGGGTTATTTTATTGGGAAGAGACTCCCCTTCAAACTGATTGAGGCATCCTTAAAACACCTATGGGGTCAGCACCTCCAAGATATGATAGCTAATGACGACGGCTTCTATTTCTTTCATGTTCCTGATGATGAGTTTCGCAGGAAAATCTTGGAAAGAGGACCTCTTACCGTGGCTCGAGTACCTCTTATCTTGCAGCAGTGGCACCCCTCACTTGTATTAAAGAAGGAGAAACATGATAAGGTACCGGTGTGGGTCAAGCTGAGAAATATCCCCTATTCTGCATGGTTTCCAAAAGGTATTAGCTCCATAGCCAGCACTATTGGGAAGCCGTTGTATGTTGATCAACATACTCAGAACAGGAGAATGATCTCCTTTGCTAGGGTCTACATAGAAATCAATGCAAAGAACCCAATATATGACAATGTCTCTGTCTTTCAGGAGGAGGAAGAGATTCTGGTGGAAGTGGAGTATGAGTGGAAACCCTTGCTTTGTCAAAAATGTAAGACCTTCGGACACAAGTGTCCTGACCCAGCTGTGTCCAAACAGATTGTGGCAGACAAACCAAAGGAGCAATCGCAACCTCAGATAGCCCCTGAATCGGCCCCGGCTCCCAAGTCCTCATCCGTGGGGACCCCCTCGGTTCCTAACCAAGAGTGGACAGTGGTGCAACCTAAGAATAAAAAATACTCTAACTCCCAGGCTTTGAAATCAGTTGTTGTGGAAGCCGACTCTTCTGCGGGTGGGCGTTTAGAAGCCACCCCCTCGGTGGCTCGAATAATCAGCTCTTCCTCTACTTCGGAAGGGGAATTGTCTAAGGATTTGGATGTTGCTCTGGACAGTCAAGAAGAGAGTTCGTCAGAGGACTCTTCCCATGAGCTTTTCCAGTTAAGGGATTCGGACCCTGCTCCTGCACCTGTTCTGCACTCACCAGGGGAAACTGTTGCTCAGGCGGGTGGGAAATATTTATTATTAAAAAGTGATTGTAACGTATTGCCATGATGTATATACTGATAAAATCAAATGATTTGATGCGCATAAATTGTCAAATCATAATTAAATGCGCAATTAAATATATACTTCTTCTCTGGTTTTGACCCATATGAACATTCGACATTTTAACTAATATTCCACTTCTTAATCAAAACATTTAGCTATTTTATTTTCTTACTATACGATTCAGCATTTTCATAAGGCCATGCTTTCAATTTTCATAAACGTTAGACCTGTAAAGGAAAACGGAAGGCCATGCGTCGGACCCTTTTCACGATGTGGACCCGATCAAATGGTTGAATTCTTAAATGTCTCCTGCTGCAACAAGGTCTCCACGCGAAAGCGGCTTTGAATTTTCTGAAAGAGTTGACGACATTGACACATGCAGTTTCTCTTTGCCCTTTGTTCTCGGGTGTTGGTTTTTGGATTATTCCACCCTAGAGCAGCAATTTGAGCATATTTCCTAGCGTTGCGATGCCCATGATAGTTAAAGCACAAATCTGTTGCAGGTGATGAGGGATATTTCATATCATGGATCAGTAACAAGAACAGAGGCCGTAACACGAAACAAATTGGAACTAAATTTGAGTCTATTATAACGTTAAAGTGTCCAACAAAAACTCAAATCAATTGGTGGAGGGAGACCAAACGAAGGGCATAAAAACCTTGTAAACAAATAATGTGAGGTATTTGACACAATCAAAATGTTCGAGACATTTTTAGCGTTTTCAAAAGTTATTGTTTTTTTTATTTGCTTCATGTTTTTTGTGTTGTTGCTATAACTACACGGCTTGACTATGAGATTTACATGCTCTTTAGAAATATAAATTCTCCCTCCATCTATATGTTTAAATTTTTAGATTGAATATTTTATATATGTCAAATAACTTAAATGGTTCAATCCTCACTATGAATATTTTCTAAAACGCCTAAGTTTTGTAGACTAAATTACACTTCTAGCTTTTCACTTTTTAGCATATGGTATTTTGACTTTTCTTAATATTGACCAACTTGATCATTTATAATAATGTTAATGTAACAATCCTGTCCTACCAGGGGAGGGGGAAATATTCGTCATGGTTAGAGGGCCTGAATAATGAGTGACTCCTAAAGACTTTTAAAATGACAAATGAGGTAGGATTAAACCAAATTATGAACCAAATTGAGGAAAGCATTCTCAAGATACATATTTAAAATTAGAATTAACTCACAAAAATCACTTTTTGTTGTAATGACAACATTAGCATTGAAACTCTAATGTTAAGTGTAAGAGCATTACTAGGTGAGTGATCTCCTAGGAAAATGCCCACTTATATGCCAACAGATAAAATCATGAGGCTTCGTAAAATGTGGACCAAAGAGAACAATATTGTAAGAGAGTTAATCCAATGGTATCACAATATGAAATTAGAGCTAGACCCTCTCCCATAGGTGTGTGGTGCAAGGACAAATTAGACATAGCTAATGGGCCTGTAATGATCCGATCTGATTAGGGCTAGAAGTGTTTGCAAGGGCAAGAGGGTTTAGGCAAGGAGTGACTCCTATTAGGCTTCTAAGTCGGAGAATGGAGCAATAAGTCGAATTGTGTAGCCAATAATGAGAGGGCTTTCCTCAAATATAGCACGTCAAACTAATATCAACTCACACTAAATGTTCTTTGATGTAACAATAACGTTTAGCATTAAAACTCAAATTTTAAATGTGCTAAGGTGAGGGCATCATCGAAATTGGTGACCTACTAAGAAAGTTTTAGCTTGTAAGCTAAATGACAAAAAAAAATTAGGCTTGCTATGGGACATGTGAAAGTGGACGATACCTCGAGTAGGTTAACCAAAGAGTGTCATAATACGGTATTAGAGTGAGATTCTCTCTCGTATGCATTTAATTGAGGGACAAACCACTAAGAAACTGATGGGCCTGTAATAGCCATTTCCACGAGGGGCAAGGAGTATTTGCTAGGCCAGAGAGCCTGAATAATGAGTGACTTCTTATAGGCTTCTTGGATGGTGAAGAGAGCAGGAATAGACTGAATTACTCACAGAATATATTGACTTGACATCCAACTTGATAATTGGAATTTCAATGTTTGTTTAGCATGTTCAAATAATACCATTATCATTATGTGTGACCTCTTGAAAAAATGCCACAGTTCCCGAACACTAAAGGATAAAATCGCGAGACTTGAGTATGAGAGGGGTCAAAGTTTAAACTTTTGAATGATTTATGAAGTGGTATTTCCAAGTGCGTGGATAAGATTATGAGCGACTTTTAAATTATTTAGAAACTGACAGTCAACATAGGCCTACTTCTTACTTAAACATATATACAGACTAATACAGCAACATCATACTAAGCCTTCAAGCAAAGCAGGGAAAAGTTCACCTTGCATCGAATTGACTCGCCCACACGTTGTAGCCGATTTGGAGGAAAAGGCCAAAAGTCAAACGCCCGAAAATTAAGTTGACTCGATCGCAAAAATAATGAACTCATCCCAAAATTGTCCAATGCAAAGTTGGGAACCGACCCGACCCAAAACCCTTTACTTTCTGAATCCGGGAGACTCCATATCAAGAAATGGTGAAACCTCAAACAATTCAGAGATTTGACTTGACAGTTCTTCCCAATTCCATAATTTGCCAATAGAGCATATCATATTGTAATTCCAATTGGAAGTTTCCCATTAAAGCAATATATGTGGATTATAAGTGGGAAAGAGATGTGAGGTCTAACTATTTGGGCTAGCCAAGTTGGCAATAGAGGCGTAGGTTCACGAGCCGCGGGCGCAAGTGGTAATAGTAAATGATTTCATAAGTACATACTATTTGACCAAATTGATTCTCAGATTTACTGAAATCAAAACTATTTTTAAAAATATATCATAAAATTTGAGAATATGATTACACTTTCTAATCAGAGAGTATAGTCATCCTATCCTATAATTGTGTCCAGGCAATGCTACTATTCATTGTATAGAGAAGAACCCTTGTATTTATGCAAAAGTGGTCTACCATGAGTATTACCTAAAATTAAAAGATACAAAATCATTGCTTCTCGAAATTATTATACCAAATAATGTGGAAAATTATCATTCTAAGAGTGAAATGCAACTCACTTGTCGAATGTTTACTTGAGACATGTCGCAATTCGTTAACGTACCAATCATGCAAACTGATGGAAATATGTAGTCTTACGATGAAGAAACAACATTTACGCAGCATTTTTATGTTTGAAATGTATAGAATCAGAGAATAGAAAAGGTCAGTCTCGTGGGCTCAGTCAACCCATTCGTTCTCCAGTCAACATTTTCAACAGCTATGACCTCTTCTCTTTCCAATTACGTCGCTTGCTTCCTCGTATATAAGTTCAACCAAATGAACCTCCTACTCCATAACCAAAACTACTCCAATTCTCAATCAATCCTCTCAAAAACCATCCCATTCACACACTTGAAGCACAGACAAAACTAGTAGCAACACAAGACCCGTCACCTCCATCGATGGCCGTTTTACGAGCTTCCTCCCTCGTAATGTCTTCTTCTTCCTCTTCAGGTTGTTCTTCAAAGAGAATGGTTACCGCTTTGATCCAAGTTCCAAAGCCCTCAAAACTCAGCCTTGCTGATCCAAATGTGACAATCACGAAGAAGCTTGTCGAGGAGTTGAGCACCAGGAACGGTTACGCCTTCGCAGAGCCACAACAGATGGACGTCGGCCAGAAAGATAGGGTTTTGGAGCTGCGCCTATCGCCAACTTCTTCTATCGAAATGGCCACGAAACTCTATTCCATCTTGGAGGTCGTCGAAGATAGAGTGGAGACGCACGATAACATTGGCGAGCAGCGAGATAACTGGAACAAGCTCCTGTTGAACTCGGTCAACATGATGACTCTCACTGCCACCACCATGGCGGCAATCGCTGCCGCTGCGCCAGCTCCGTCGCTGAGAGCATGCTCTGCTCTCTTATTTACGGCGGCCACAAGTACTTCACTCGTAATGAGCAAAATCCAGCCATCACAGCTGGCCAAAGAGCAACGCAATGCTTCGAGGTTATTCAAGCAGCTCCGGAGCGAGATCAAGTCTATACTTGCGCTCCAGTCTCCAACTGAGTTGGTCTTGAAGGAGACCATGGAGAAGGTGCTGGCGATAGGGCATATCCGCTTCCTCTGCTTGGAGTAATGGTTGAGAAGTTCCCTGCTAGATTTGAGCCTGCCGCATGGTGGCCCAGGGTTTCCAACAACCGCTGCCAATCCCAAGGACACAAAACAGTCACGAACAAGGAACAAAACGGATGGAGCGAGGAGCTGGAATTGGAGATGAGGGCGATCGTCCATGCCCTCAAGAGCAAAGACAAGCAAGACTACTTGAGGCTTGGGAATCTGGCGCTAAAATTGAATAAGATGTTGGCAGTTTCGGGCCCTTTGCTAAGTGGCATTGCCGCGGCCAGCTCGGCCTTTGGTGGCTCAACGGCTATGATGGTGGCGGCCATTGCAGGTGCAATGGTGGCAGTCGTCAACAGCTTTGAGCACGGAGGTCAAGTCGGTATGGTCGTGGAGATGTACAGAAACTGTGCGGGGTTCTTCAAGCTAATGGAAGAGATGATTGAAGCGACGCTAGAAGAGAGAGACTACAGCAAGAGAGAGAACGGAGACATGTTCGAGATGAAGGTGGCGATGAAGCTGGGACGGAGCTTGTCGCAGCTCCGAGACTTGGCAAGAAAATCAATGGCTTCTTGTACAGAAGGGACTGAGGTGGATGAGTTTGGAAGCAAGCTCTTCTGAACTCCTTCGAACAAAAGATATACAGTGTACATACGACATGTACAATGAGGCTCACAAGATGATTCTTTCATTCTTTAACTCTTGGTGCATATTTTGTAGCAATTAATTCCGCTAGAGATCTAACTTAAAGCATTAATTGATATGCGGGTCTGATTTGCACGACCATATTTCATTTCATTGATTAATTAGTCTATTGATATATTTGACTTTTTTTAGTTTGCCTTGGTAATCAAAATTCAAAAGGACATCGCATTTATGATATCAAAATTTGGTACTAAAGGATTTTCTAAGACAAAATGAGGTAATCACTATTACATAAAATGTGAAAATCAAGCATTCTACTTCTTAAGATATGAATTTAATAACAAAGTTGGCAGCAGGGAAAAGACTTGTGTCTAAGATGGGGTGCCAAGATATAACCGTCAAATGCATAGTGCTGGAATCATATGATCCTATGTGCACAAATTGTCAAATCTAATTAAATACTCAGGTCTATATAATCCGCATCTTATCCGGTACTCCACTACTTAAATAAAAAATGGACTTATTACATTTTCCGACTAGACGATTGAGCATTTTCATAAGGTCGTGCTTTTAATTTTCATAAGCGTTAGATGTGCAAAGAAAACGAAGGGCAATGCGTCATACTTTTTTTCACCATGTGGACACAATCAAATGGTTGAATTCGTAAGATGTCTTCTACTGGAACGGCGGTCTCCATGCGAAAGCGGGTTTGAATTTTCTGAAAGAGTCGACGCCATTGACACATTCAGTTTGTCTTTGCCCTTTGTTATTGGGCGTCGGCCTCTGATTTTTTATTTTCCCACCATAAACAGCAATTTGAGCATATTTTTTAGCGTTATAATGCACAACTCAAAAAGTTTAAATTGATAGATAAAACGAGATCGCTACATATGTAAAGCACACATATTCATGGATAAGTGATGTAGGATATTTAACACCACATATCAAGAACAACACATGAAATTTGACAAAATGAGGTCTTAACATGAAATAAATTGGAACATAATTCAAGTCTAATACAATGTCAAAATGTCACACAAACTCAAGGTGATAGGTGTAAAGAGACATATATCTATTTAAAGAGTATATAAATTTTGTAAACACACAATGTGAGGTATTTAACACTCAGTCAAAATGTTGGAGACTATTTCTCTCTTCAAAATTATTTTTTTTTCTTTTGCTTCAGTCTTTTGGGTTGTTGAAATAACCACGTTACTTGACTATGAGATTATTATGTTCTTTATATATATGAGTACTCCCCACATCTACCAGTTTAAGTTTTTGAATTGGATATTTTAATATGTCTCATCTAGCTTAAATGGTTGGTATCCTCAATATGAGTGTTTCTTAAAATGCTGGAGTTGTTTAGACTAAATTTGACTTCTAGCTTTTCACTAGCATATCTATTTTACTTGGTATCTTGAAAACTACACGTATAGTGTCATTTGGAATAATGTTAATGTAATGATACGGTCTGATAAGGAGTAGAGTGTTTGCCGAGGTTAAGAGCACCCACAAGGAACAACTCCTAGCAAACTTTGAGGATGGCGAATGGAGCAAGAACAAACCAAATTGCACATGCAACCAGGGAAAAATGCCCTTGAGATATATATGTGAAACTGGAATTGATTTACAAAAAATGCTTTTTTATGTAACGATAACGTGTAACATTAGAACTCTAATATTAAGTGTGATGATGTGAAAGCACTACTATGATGAGTGATCTTATAGAAAAGTGTTCACCTATATGCTAAAGGATATAACCATGACACTCGATACAAGATAAGCCAAAACCGATCATACCTCGGGTGAATTATTGAAGGGCGTCACAACATCATATTAGAGGGAGACCCTCTAGAATAGGTGTGTGGTTTAGGGACAAAACACAAAAAGCTAGTGGTCGGTAATGACTCAATCTGACAAGGGTAGAGAGTGTTTGCAGCGGCCGAAGGATAGGGACAAGATGTGACTCCTAGCAAGTGCTAAGATGGCTAGAGATGCAAAATTTAACTAAATTCTACACCCAATAGTGAGAGAGTGTTCCTGAGATATATATGAAAATTGGAATTAATCCACAAATGGCGTTCTACAATATAACAACCATGTTTAGCAGTAAAATTTCAGTAGCGTGGTTAAGTGAGACCACTATAGATAGGTAACTTCATAGGAAATTTTTGACTTGTATACTGGATGACAAAATTGTAAGGCTTTGTATATGACAAGCTAAAGTGGATAATACCTCGAGTGAGTTAAAATTTAAGAGTCACAATATATATATCAGAGTGAGACCCTCTCTTGTAGGCATGTGGTTCAAAGACAAACTACAGAAAAGTCAATGGGCTTATAATGACCCGATCCGACAAGGGCGAGGAGGGATAATTGGGGTCAGAAGGCTAGGTAACAAGTGACTTTTGACTCATGACAGGCTTCTAAGGTGACAAAGGGAATAAGAATAAATCAAAATTGCGCACCAAAGATAGGGAGAGCGTTCTTGAGATATATATAAAAACTGGAATGAATCCACAAAAGGCGTTCCACAATATAACAACAATGTTTAGTAGCAAAATTTCAGTAGCGTGATTAAGTGAGACCACTATCGATGGGTAACTTCATAGGAAATTTTTGACTTGTATGCTGAATGAAAAAATTGTAAGCCTTTGTATATGACGAGTTAAAGTGGATAATACCTCGAGTGGGTTATAATTTAAGAGGGTCAAAATTTAATATTAGAGTGAGACTCTCTCTTTGTAGGCATGTGGTTCAAAGACAAACTACAGAATAATCAATGGGCTTATAATGACCCGATCCGACAAGGGCGAGGAGGGATCATTAGGGTCAGAAGGCTAGATAACAAGTGACTTTTGACTTATGACAGGCTTCTAAGGTGACAAAGGGAATAAGAATAAATCAAATTGCGCACCAAAGATGGGGAGAGCATTCTAGGGATCTATATGTAAAACTTGAATTAACTCACAAAAGATAATTTTTTGATGTAATGACAGCTTTTTAAACATTAGAAATCCAATAATAAGCGTGATCCAGTGAGAATACTATCAGAATAGGTGACCTCTTGGGAGAATAATTATCCACATGCCAATGAATAAATCCAATAAAAATTGATATGGAGCGGGTTAAAGCGGACAATGCTTTGAGTGAGTTCATTCCAAGTCTCACAATTAAAATTTTCAATATTTTTTAAGAAGTCTTTTCAGTTTTGTGTGTAAGTTTATGAGAGACTTTTACAATATTATGAAAATGACGATCAAGATAGGCCTACTTCTTGCTTAAACATACTCACAGACTAATGCAGTAACATCATGGTTGGTCTTCAAATAACCATGACATTTATGACCTCACCCATTATCATGGCTTCGAAGTTTACTTAGTTGAGATAGACCGTCTTCATAAAAATATATGTTGTGTTATTCAATAACTGAGATCGACAACAAACTTTGAACATGCTTTTTATCAACCCTTTTGTCATTCGGACTTGACATTTTCGAGCAGCGCCCGGAAAAGGTCATCGTACATCGAATTGACTCGCGCACACATTATAGCCGATTGGAAGGAAAAAGAAAAAAGTCAAATGCTGGAAATTTAAATGGACTAGGTCGCAAAAATAATGAGCTCAATCCACAATTGACCAATGCCAAATTGGAAACCGACCCGACCCGAAACTCGATATTCTATGAAACCGAGAAAACCTCATTTCAAGAAATGGTCAAATCTCAAAAAACTCAGAGATTTAACCCGATAGTTTATCTTGCTAATTCTATAATTTGTCAATTAATTTTCGTGCAATCCATATATCTATAGTCTAGCATAGCGTATTATATTATAATTTGAATTGGGTTCCCCATTAATGAGAATATTTAACTTATTATTTCTAAAATAATGCCTAAAGAGTAATAGATATATTTATGAAATATAAGTGGGAAAGACGGTTGAGAAGTCTTAACTATTTGGGCTACCAAAGTCGACAAAAGAGGCGTAGGTTCACGAGCCAAGGGCGCATGTGGTAACAGTAAATGATTTCATAGGCTGATTCTATTTGGAACCGAGCTGGCGATTTCTGTTTAACGAACAATCCCCCGCCTCCTTCTTTGGCTCTGCGCAGCAAGCGACCGAGCGAGAAGAAGGTCGGTGATGAAGGCCCGCGTCTTCTCCGCCGAGTCTTCGATTCGACTCATTCAGCCGAGTGCACTGAGTAGCTTCGTTCAT
>JAGKPW010000156.1:0-33393 GCA_019926035.1 Melaleuca alternifolia | reverse complement strand
AGGAGAAGAACTCCTTAGATTGGACCAAGAGGAGACGAAATAGGTTAGATTGGACCAAGAGGAGACAAACTAGGTTAGATTGGACCAAAAGGAGACGAACACGGTTAGATTGGACCAAAAGGAGAAAAACTCCTTTCATTGGAGCAAGAGGAGACGAACTTCCAAAGATTGGACCAAAAGGAAACGAAGTACCTTAGATTGAAAGAAAACGAGACGACCTCGGTTCGATTGGACCAAAATGAGACAAACTTCTTAGATTGGTCCAAGAGCAGACGAACTCGGTTAGATTGGAAGAAAGGGAGACGAACTAGGTTAGATTAGACCAAGAGGAGACGAACTAGGTTAGATTAGACCAAAAGGAGACAAACTCGGTTAGATTGGACCAAAAGGAGATAAACTTCTTAGATTGGACCAAGAGGAGACGAACTAGGTTAGATTGGACCAAAAGGAGACGAACACGGTTAGAATGGATCAAAAGGAGAGAAACTCCTTTCATTGGAGCAAGACGAGATGAACTTCCTAAGATTGGACCAAAAGGAGACGAAATCCCTTAGATTGAACGAAAAGGAGACGACCTTGGTTCGATTGGACCAAAAGGAGACGAACTTCTTAGATTGGACCAAGAGGAGACGAACTAGGTTAGATTTGACTAAATGGAGATGAACTGGGTTAGATTGCAAGAAACGGAGACGAACTCCTTAGATTCGACCAAGAGGAGATGAACAAGGTTAGATTGGACCAAAAGGAGACGAACTCCCTTAGATTAGACCAAGAGGAGACGAACTAAGTTAGATTGGACCAAAAGGAGAAGAACTCCCTTAGATTTGAATAAAAGGAGACGAACTCCTTAAGATTGGGCCGAAAGGAGACGAACTGCCTTAGATTGAATGAAAAGGAGACGACCTCGGTTCGATTGGACCAAAAGGAGACGAATTTCTTAGATTAGACCAAGTGGAGACGAACTAGGTTAGATTTGACCAAATGGAGACGAACTCGGTTATATTGGAATAAAAGGAGACGAACTGCTTCGATTGGACCAAGAGGAGACGAACTAGGTTAGATTGGACCAAAAGGAGACGAACTCCCTATGTTAGACCAACAGGAGACGAACTCGGTTAGATTGGACCAAAAGGAGACAAACATCCTAATATTAGACCAAAAGGAGACGAACTCCCTTAGATTAGACCAAGTGGAGACGAATTCGGTTGGATTCGACCAAAAGAAGACGAACTCGGTTAGCATTGACCAAAAGGAGATGAACTCCTTAGATTGGACCAAGAGGAGACTAACTCCCTAAGAATGGACCAAAAGTAGACGAATTCCTTAGATTGGACCAAGAGGAGACGAAGTCGGTTAGATTGGACGAAAAGGAGACGAACTCCTTAGATTGAGCGAAGAGAAGGCTAACTCCCTTAGATTGGACCAAGAGAAGACGAACTCGGTAATATTGGACCAAAAGGAGAGGAACTCCTTAGATTGGACCAAGAGTAGATGAACTAGGTTAGATTGTACCAAAAGGAGACGAACTCCCTTAGATTAGACCAAGAGGAGACAAACTCCCATAGATTGTACCAAGAGGAGACGAATTCGGTTAGATTGGTCTAAAAGGAAAGGAACTCGGTTAGATTGGACCAAAAGGAGACGAACTCCTTAGATTGGACCAAGAGGAGACGAAGTCGGTTAGATTCGACCAAAAGGAGACGAACTTCTTAGATTGGACCAAGAGGAGACGAACTAGGTTAGATTAGACCAAAACGAGACGAACTCGGTTAAATTGGATCAACAGGAGAGAAACTCCTTAGATTGGACCAAGAGGACACGAACTAGGTTGGATTGGACCAAAAGGAGACGAACACGGTTAGATTAGACCAAAAGGAGAGAAACTCCTTTCATTGGACCAAGAGGAGATGAACTTCCTAAGATTGGACCAAAAGGAGACGAACTCCCTTAGATTGAACGAAAAGGAGACGACCTCGGTTCGATTGGACCAAAAGGAGACGAACTTCTTAGATTGGATCAAAAGGTGACGAACTAGGTTAGATTTGACCAAAAGGAGACAAACTCCTTAGATTGGACGAAGAGGAGACTAACTTCCTAAGATTGGACCAAAAGGAGACGAACTAGGTTAGTTTGGATCCAAAGGAGACGAACTCGAATAGATTAGACCAAAAGGAGACGAACTCCTTAGATTGGACCATGAGGAGACGAACTAGGTTAGATTGGACCAAAAGAAGATGAACTCCCTTAGATTAGACCAAAAGGAGACGAAGTCGGTTAGATTGGACCAAAAGGAGACGAACTCCATAAATTGGACCAAAAGGAGACGAACTAGGTTAGATTGGACCAAAAGGAGAGGAACTCCTTAGATTGGAACGAACTCCATAGATTGGACCAAGAGGAGACGAACTAGGTTAGATTGGACCAAAAGGAGACGAACTCCTTCGATTGGACCAAGAGGAGACGAACTGGGTTACATTGGACCAAAATGAGATAAACTCCTTAGATTGGACCAAGAGGAGACGAACTAGGTTAGATTGGACCAAAAGGAGAGAAACTCCTTAGATTGGACCAAGAGGACAGGAACTAGGTTAGATTGGACCAAAAGGGGACGAACACATTCTATTGGACCAAGAGGAGACAAACTAGGTTAGATTGGACCAAAAGGAGATGAACTCCTTAGATTGTACCAAGAGGAGACGAACTCCTTAGATTGGACCAAGAGGAGACGAAATCGGTTAGATTGGACCAAAAGGAGATGAATTCCTTAGATCGGACCAAGAGGAGACGAAATCGGTTAGATTGGACCAAAAGGAGACGAACTCCTTGGATTGGACGAAGAGGAGACTAACTTCCTAAGAATGGACCAAAAGGAGACGAACTAGGTTAGATTGGACCAAAAGGAGACGAACTAGTTAGATTGGACCAAAAGGAGACGAACTCCATAGATTGGAACCGGTTAGATTGGACCGAAGGAGACGAACTCCTTAGAATGGACCATAAGGAGACGAACTAGGTTAGATTGGACCAAAAGAAGATGAACTCCCTTAGATTAGACCAAAAGGAGACGAAGTCGGTTAGATTGGACCAAAAGGAGACGAACTCCATAAATTGGACCAAAAGGAGATGAACTAGGTTAGATTGGACCAAGAGCAGACGAACTCGGTTAGATTGGACCAAAAAGAGAGGAACTCCTTAGATTGGACCAAGAGGAGATGAACTAGGTTAGATTGTACCAAAAGGAGATGAACTCCCTTAGATTGGATGAAAAGGAAACGAACACGGTTAGATTGGAGCAAATGGAGAGAAACTCCTTAGATTGGACCAAGAGGAGACGAACTAGGTTAGATTGAAGCAAAAGGGGACGAACTCGGTCAGATTGGACCAAAAGGAGACGAACTCCTTAGATTGGACCAAGTGGGGTCTAACGTCCTAAGATTGGACCAAAAAGAGATAACTCCCTTAGATTGGACCAAGAGGACACGAAGTCGGTTAGATTGGACCAAAAGGAGATAAGCTCCTTAGATTGGACCAAGAGGAGACGAACTAGGTTAGATTGGACCAAAAGGAGACGAACTCCCTTAGATTGGATGAAACGAAGACGAACTCGGTTAGATTGGACCAAAAGGAGACGAACTCCTTAGATTGGTCCAAGAGGAGACGAACTAGGTTAGTTGGATGAAAAGGAGACGAACTCGGTTAGATTGGACCAAAAGGAGACAAACTCCTTAGATTGCACCAAGAAGAGACGAACTAGGTGAGATTGGACCAAAATGAGACAAACTCCTTAGATTGGACCAAGAGGAGACGAACTAGGTTAGATTTGAACAAAAGGAAACGACCTCTTTAGATTGGACCAAGAGTAGGCCAACTCCCTTAGATTGGACCAAGAGGAGATGAACTCCTTAGATTGCACCAAAAGGACACCAACTCCCTTAGATTGGACCAAAAGGACACCAACTCCCATAGATTGGTCCAAGAGGAGACGAACCCCCTTAGATTGGACAAAGAGGATACGAACTCACTTAGATTGGCCCAAGTGGAGACGAACTCCTTAGTTTGGACCAAGAGGAGACGAACTCCTTAGATTGGACCAAGAGGAGACCAACTCCCTTTGATTGGACCAATAGGAGACCAACTCCCTTAGATTGGATCAAGAGGAGACGAACTCCTTTAGATTGGAATAAAAGGAGACGAACTCCTTAGATTGGACCAAGCGGAGATGAACTCCCTTAGATTGGACCAAGATGAGACCAACTCCCACAAATTAGACAAAGAGGAGACAAACTCCTTAGATTGGACCACGAGGAGATGAACTCCCTTAGATTAGACCAAGTGGAGACGAAGTCCTTAGATTGTACCAAGAGGAGACGAACTCCCTTAGATTGGACCAAAAAGGAGACAAACTCGGTTAGATTGTTTTTTTTTTTTTTTTTTGACAAAATGGAGCCGAACTCCTTGATTGGACCCAAAAAAAAAGGGGAGGAGACGAAATAGGTTAGATTGGACCAAAAGGAGACGAACTCCTTTAGATTAGACCAAAAGGAGACGAACTCGGTTAGATTGGACCCAAAGGAGATGAACTCCTTAGGTTGGACCAAGAGGACACCACTCCCGTAGATTGCGACCAAAAAAGGACCCCAACTACCATAGAGTTGGTCCCAAGAGGAGAGAACCCCTTAGATTGGAACAAAAGAGGGACGATCACTGAGGATTGGCCCAAGTGGAGACGAATTCCTTAGTTTGGACCAAGAGGAGACGAACTCCTTAGATTGGACCAAGAGGAGACCAACTCCCTTAGATTGGATCAAGAAGAGACGAACTCCCTTAGATTGGAATAAAAGGAGACGAACTCCTTAGATTGGACCAAGAGGAGACGAACTCCCTTAGATTGGACCAAGATGAGACCAACTCCCATAAATTAGACGAAGAGGAGACAAACTCCATAGATTGGACCACGAGGAGATGAACTCCCTTAGAGTAGACCAAGTGGAGACGAAGTCCTTAGATTGTACCAAGAGGAGACGAACTCCCTTAGATTGGACCAAGAGGACACCAACTCCCTTAGATTGGACTAATAGGTGACCAACTCCCTTAGATTGGACGAAGAAGAGAGGAACTCCTTAGAATGAACCAGGAGCAAACCAACTCGCTTAGATTGGACCAATAGGAGACCAACTCCCTTAGATTGGACCAAGAGGAGACGAACTCCCTTAGGTTGGACAAAGAGGAGATGAAATCACTTAGATTGGCCCAAGTGGACATGAACTCCTTAGTTTGGATCAAGAGGGGACGAACTCCTTAGATTGTACCAAGAGGAGACCAATTCCCATATATTGGACCAATAGGAGACCAACTCCCTTAGATTTGATCAAGAGGAGACGAACTCCCTTAGATTGGACCAAGAGGAGACGAACTCACTTAAATTGGCCCTAGAGGAGACGAACTCCTTAGTTTGGACCAAGAGGAGAGGAACTAGGTTAGATTGGATCAAAAGGAGACGAACTCAATTAGATTGGACCAAAAGGAGAGAAACTCCTTAGATTGGACCAAGAGGAGACGAACTAGGTGAGATAGGACCAAAAGGAGAGAACTCCTTAGATTGGACGAAACGGAGACGAACTCGGTTAGTTAGGACCAAAAGGAGACGAACTCCTTATAATGGACCAAGAGGAGACCAACTAGGTTAGATTGGATCAAAAGGAGACAAACTCGGTTAGATTGGACCAAATGGAGACGAACTCCTTTGATTGGACCAAGAGGAGACGAACTAGGTTTTATTGGACCAAAAGGAGACGAACTCCCTTATATTAGACCAAAAGGAGACGAACTCGGTCAGATTGGACCAAAAGAAGATGAACTCCTTAAATTGGACCAAGAGGAGACGAACTAGGTTAGATTGGACCAAAAGGAGACGAAACTCTTTAGATTGGACCAAGAGTAGGCCAACTCCCTTAGATTGGACCAAGAGGAGACGAACTCCTTAGATTGCACCAAAAGGACACCAACTCCCATAGATTGGTCCAAGAGGAGACGAACCCCCTTAGATTGGACAAAGAGGAGACGAACTCACTTAGATTGGCCCAAGTGGAGATGAATTCCTTAGTTTGGACCAAGAGGAGACGAACTCCTTAGATTGGACCAAGAGGAGACGAACTCCTTAGATTGGACCAAGAGGAGACCAACTCCCTTAGATTGGATCAAGAGGAGACGAACTCCCTTAGATTGGAATAAAAGGAGACGAACTCCTTAGATTGGACCAAGAGGAGACGAACTCCCTTAGATTGGACCAAGATGAGACCAACTCCCATAAATTAGACGAAGAGGGGACAAACTCCATAGATTGGACCACGAGGAGATGAACTCCCTTAGATTAGACCAAGTGGAGACGAAGTCCTTAGATTGTACCAAGAGGAGACGAACTCCCTTAGATTGGACCAAGAGGACACCAACTCCCTTAGATTGGACTAATAGGTGACCAACTCCCTTAGATTAGACGAAGAGGAGACGAACTCCTTAGATTGATTCAGGAGCAAACCAACTCGCTTAGATTGGACCAATAGGAGACCAACTCCCTTAGATTGGACCAAGAGGAGACGAACTCCCTTAGGTTGGACAAAGAGGAGATGAAATCACTTAGATTGGCCCAAGTGGACACGAACTCCTTAGTTTGGATCAAGAGTGGACGAACTCCTTAGATTGGACCAAGAGGAGACCAATTCCCATAAATTGGACCAATAGGAGACCAACTCCCTTAGATTTGATCAAGAGGAGACGAACTCCCTTAGATTGGACCAAGAGGAGACGAACTCACTTAAATTGGCCCAAGAGGAGACGAACTCCTTAGTTTGGACCCAGAGGAGACAAACTCCTTAGATTGGACCAAGAGGAAACGAACTCCCTTAGATTGGACCAATAGGAGACCAACTCCCTTAGATTTGACCAAGAGGTGACGAACTCCCTTAGATTGGACAAAAAGGAGACGAAGTGACTTAGATTTGCCCAAGTGGAGACGAACTCTTTAGTTTGAACCAAGAGGGGACGAACTCCTTAGATTGGACCAAGAGGAGACCAACTCCCTTAGATTGGATCAATAGGAGACGACCTACTTAGATTGGACCAAGAGGAGACCAACTCCCTTAGATTGGACTAATAGGCGACCAACTCCCTTACATTGGACAAAGAGGAGCCGAACTCCTTAGTTTAGACCAAAAGGATAGGAACACCTTAGACTGGACCAACAAGAAACCAACTCCCTAAGATTGGATCAATAGGAGACCAACTCCCTTAGATTGGACCAAGAGGACACGAACTCCCTTAGATTGGACAAAGAGGAGACGAACTCACTTAGATTGGCCCAAGTGGAGATGAACTCCTTAGTTTGGACCAAGCGGAGATGAATTCTTTAGATTGGACCAAGAAGAGACAAACTCCCTTAGGATTGGACCAATAGGAGACCAACTCCCATAGATTGGATCAAGAGGAGACGAACTCCCTTTGATTGGAATAGAAGGAGAGGAACTCCTTAGATTGGAGCAAGAAGAGACGAACTCCCTTAGATTCCACCAAGAGGAGACCAACTCCCATAAATTGGACAAAGAGGAGACGAACTCCTTAGATTGGACCACGAGGAGACGAACTCCCTTAGATTGGACCAAGTGGAGACGAAGTCCTTAATTAGACCAAGAGGAGAGGAACTCCCTCAAATTGGACCAAGACGAGACGAACTCCCTTAGATTAGACCAAGAGGACACCAACTCCCTTATATTGGACAAATAGGCAACCAACTCCCTTAGATTGGACAAAGAGGAGCCGAACTCCTTAGATTGGACCAAGAGAAGACGAAGTCCCTTCGATTGGACCAATAGGAGACCAACCCGCTTAAATTTGGCCCAAAAGAGATGAACTCCCTTAGATTGGAGCAAGAAGAGATGAACTCCCTTAGATTGGACCAAAAGGAGACAAACTCCTAAGATTGGACCACGAGGAGGCGAACTTCCTTAGATTGGACCAAGTAGAGACGAACTCCTTAGATTGGACCAAGTAGAGACGAACTCCCTTAGATTGGACCAATAAGAGGCCAACTCCCTTAGATTGGACCAAGAGGAGACGAACTCCCTTATATTGGACAAAGAGGAGACGAACTAGGTTAGATTGGACCAAAAGGAGACGAACTTGATTAGATTGGACCAAAAGGAGACGAACTCCTTAGATTGGACCAAGAGGAGATGAACTTGGTTAGATTGCACCAAAAGGAGACGAACTCTCTTAGATTAGACCAAAAGGAGACGAACTCGGTTATATTGGACCAAAAGGAGACGAACTCCTTAGATTGGACCAAGCAGAGACTAACGTCCTAAGATTGGACCAAAAGGAGATAACTCCCTTAGATTTGACCAAGAGGAGACGAACTCGGTTAGATTGGACGAAAAGGAGAGAAACTCCTTAATTTGGAACCAGAGGAGACGAACTAGGTTAGGTTGGACCAAAAGGAGACGAACACAGTTAGATTGGACCAAAAGGAGAGAAACTCCTTTCATTGGACCAAGAGGAGGCGAACTTCCTAAGATTGGACCAAAAGGAGACGAACTCCCTTAGATTGAATGAAAATGAGACGACCTCGGTTCGATTGGACCAAAAGAAGACGAACTTCTTCGATTCGACCAAAAGGAGACGAACTAGGTTAGATTTGACCAAAAGGAGACGAACTCGGTTAGATAGGAAGAAAAGGAGACGAACTCCTTAGATTGGACCAAGAGGAGACGAACTAGGTTAGATTGGACGAAAAGGAAACGAACTCCCTTAGATTAGACCAAGAGGAGATGAACTAAGTTAGATTGGACCAAAAGGAGAAGAACTCCCTTAGATTTGACTAAAAGGAGACGAACTCCCTTAGATTGGACCAAGAGGAGACGAACTCCCTTAGATTGGACCAATAGGAGGCCAACTCCCTTAGATTGGACCAAGTGGAGATGATCTCCTTAGATGGGGCCATGAGGACACGAACTTGGTTAGATTGGACCAAGAGGAGACCAACTCTTTAGATTGTACCAAGAGGAGACGAACTTACTTAGATTGGACCAAGAGGAGGCCAACTCCCTTAGATTAGACAAAGAGCAGACCAACCACTTAGATTGGACCAAGAGGATACCAACTCCCATAGATTGGACCAAGATGAGACAAACTCACTTAGATTAGACCAAGAGGAGACCAAGTCCCTTAGATTGGACCAAGAGAAGATGAACTCTCGTAGATTGGACCAAAAGGGGACCAACTCCCTTAGATTGGACAAAGTGGAGACGAACTGGCTTAGATTGGACCAAGAGCAGATGAACTCCCTAGATTGAACCAAGACGAGATTAGACCAATAGGAGACCAACTCCCTCAGATTGGACAAAGAGGAGACGAACTCCCTTAGATTGGACCAAGAGGAGACCAACTCCCTTAGATTGGACCAAGAGGACACCAAGTCCCTTAGATTGGACAAAGTGGAGATGAACTACTCAAATTGGACCAAGAGGAGACGAACTTGGTTAGATTGGACCGAGAGGAGACCAACTCCTTAGATTGGACCAAGAGGAGACAAACTTCCTTAGATTGGACCAAAAGGGGACCAACTCCCTTAGATTGGACAAAGTGTAGGCGAACTCGCTTAGATTGGACCAAGAGCAGACGAACTCCCTAGATTGAACCAAGACGAGATTGGACCAATGGGAGACCAACTCCCTCAGATTGGACAAAGAGGAGATGAACTCCCTTAGATTGGACCAAGAGGAGACGAACTCCCTTAGATTGGACCAAGAGGACACCAACTCCCTTAGATTAGACAAAGTGGAGATGAACTGGCTTAGATTGGACCAAGAGCAGATGAACTCCCTAGATTGAACCAAGATGAGATTGGACCAATAGGAGACCAACTCCCTCAGATTGGACAAAGAGGAGACGAACTCCCTTAGATTGGACCAAGAGGAGACCAACTCCCTTAGATTGGACCAAGAGGACACCAAGTCCCTTAGATTGGACAAAGTGGAGATGAACTACTCAAATTGGACCAAGAGGAGACGAACTTGGTTAGATTGGACCGAGAGGAGACCAACTCCTTAGATTGGACCAAGAGGAGACAAACTTCCTTAGATTGGACCAAAAGGGGACCAACTCCCTTAGATTGGACAAAGTGCAGACGAACTCGCTTAGATTGGACCAAGAGCAGACGAACTCCCTAGATTGAACCAAGACGAGATTGGACCAATGGGAGACCAACTCCCTCAGATTGGACAAAGAGGAGATGAACTCCCTTAGATTGGACCAAGAGGAGACGAACTCCCTTAGATTGGACCAAGAGGGGACGAACTTCCTTAGATTAGACCAAGGGGAGATGAACTCTTTAGATTGGAGCAAGAGACAGATGAACTCCATAGATTGAACCAAGGACGAGATTGGACCAATAGGAGACCAACTCCCTCAGATTGGACAAAGAGGAGACGAACTCCCTTAGATTGGACCAAGAGGAGACCAACTCCCTTAGATTGGACCAAGAGGACACCAACTCCCTTAGAATGGACAAAGTGGAGATGAACTACTCAAATTGGACCAAGAGGAGACGAACTTGGTTAGATTGGACCGAGAGGAGACCAACCCCTTAGATTGGACCAAGAGGAGACAAACTTCCTTAGATTGCACCAAAAGGGGACCAACTCCCTTAGATTGGACAAAGTGTAGGCGAACTCGCTTAGATTGGACCAAGAGCAGACGAACTCCCTAGATTGAACCAAGACGAGATTGGACCAATGGGAGACCAACTCCCTCAGATTGGACAAAGAGGAGATGAACTCCCTTAGATTGGACCAAGAGGAGACGAACTCCCTTAGATTGGACCAAGAGGACACCAACTCCCTTAGATTAGACAAAGTGGAGATGAACTGGCTTAGATTGGACCAAGAGCAGATGAACTCCCTAGATTGAACCAAGACGAGATCGGACCAATAGGAGACCAACTCCCTCAGATTGGACAAAGAGGAGACGAACTCCCTTAGATTGGACCAAGAGGAGACCAACTCCCTTAGATTGGACCAAGAGGACACCAACTCCCTTAGAATGGACAAAGTGGAGATGAACTACTCAAATTGGACCAAGAGGAGACGAACTTGGTTAGATTGGACCGAGAGGAGACCAACTCCTTAGATTGGACCAAGAGGAGACAAACTTCCTTAGATTGCACCAAAAGGGGACCAACTCCCTTAGATTGGACAAAGTGTAGGCGAACTCGCTTAGATTGGACCAAGAGCAGACGAACTCCCTAGATTGAACCAAGACGAGATTGGACCAATGGGAGACCAACTCCCTCAGATTGGACAAAGAGGAGATGAACTCCCTTAGATTGGACTAAGAGGAGATGAACTCCCTTAGATTGGACCAAGAGGACACCAACTCCCTTAGATTAGACAAAATGGAGATGAACTCCTCAAATTGGACCAAGAGGAGACGAACTTGGTTAGATTGGACTGAGAGGAGACCAACTCCTTAGATTGGACCAAGAGGAGACGAACTTCCTTAGATTGGACCAAAAGGGGACCAACTCCCTTAGATTGGACAAAGTGCAGACGAACTCGCTTAGATTGGACCAAGAGCAGACAAACTCCCTAGATTGAACCAAGACGAGATTGGACCAATAGGAGACCAACTTCCTCAGATTGGACAAAGAGGAGACGAACTCCCTTATATTGGACCAAAAGGAGATGAACTTGGTAAGATTGGATCAAGCGGAGACCAACTCCTTAGGTTGGACCAAGAGGAGACGAACGTCCTTAGATTGGACCAAGAGTAGACCAACTCCCTTAGATTGGACAACGAGAGGACCAACTCCTTAGATTGGAACAAGAGGAGATGAACTTCTTTAGATTGGACCAAGAGGAGACGAACTCACTAAGATTGGAGAAAGAGGAGACCAACTCCCTTAGATTGGACCAAGAGGAGACGAACTCCTTAGTTGGAGACGAACTTACTAAGATTGGAGCAAGAGGAGACCAACTCTCTTAGATTAGATCAAGAGGAGACGAACTCCTTAGATTGGACCGAGAGGAGACCAACTCCCTTAGATTGGACTAATAGTCGACCAACTCCATTATATTGGACAAAGAAGAGCCAAACTCCTTAGATTGGACCAAGAGAAGATGAACTCCCTTAGATTGCACCAATAGGAGACCAACCCGCTTAAATTTAACCCAAAGGAGACGAACTCCCTTAGATTGGACCAAGAGGAGATGAACTCCTTAGTTGGGACCATGAGAAGACGAACTTGGTTAGATTGGACCAAGAGGAGACTAACTATTTAGATTGTACCAAGAGGAGACGAACTTGCTTTGATTGGACCAAGAGGAGACCAACTCCTTTAGATTGAACAAAGAGTAGACCAACCACTTAGATTGGACCAAGAGGAGACCAACTCCCTTAGATTGGACCAAGAGGAGACAAACTCACTTAGATTAACCAAGAGGAGACCAAGTCCCTTAGATTGGAACAAGAGAAGACGAACTCCCGTAGATTGGACCAAAAGGGGACCAACTCCCTTAGATTGGACAAAGTGGAGACGGACTCGCTTAGATTGGACCAAGAACAGATGAACTCCCTAGATTGAACCAAGAGGAGACCAACTCCCTTAGATTGGACCAATAGGAGAGCAACTCCCTCAGATTGGACAAAGAGGAGACGAACTCCTTAGATTGGACCAATAAGAGACGAACTCCCTTAGATTGGACTAAGAGGAGACGAACTCACTAAGATTGGAGCAAGAGGAGACCAACTCCCTTAGATTGGACCAAGAGGAGACGAACTCCCGTAGATTGGACTAAAAGGAGACTAACTCCCTTTGTTGGGACAAAGAGGAGACGAACTCCCTTAGATTGGACCAAGAGGAGACAAACTCATTAGATTGGACCAAGAGGAGACCAACTTCCTTAGATTGGACCAATAAGAGACCAACTCCCCTAGATTGGACAAAAAGGTGACGAACTCCTTAGATTGGATCAAGAGGAGACGAACTCCCTTAGATTGGACCAAGAGGAGACCATCTCCCTTAAATTGGACAAAGAGAAGACGAACTCCTTAGAGTGGACCATGAGGAGACGAACTCCCTTAGATTGGACCAAATGGAGACGAACTCACTAAAATTGGAGCAAGAGGAGACCAACTCCCTTAGATTGGACCAAGAGGAGACGAACTTGGTTAGATTGGACCGAAAGGAGACCAACTCCTTAGAATGGACCAAGAGGAGACGAACTTCCTTAGATTGGACCAAGAGGAGACGAACTCACTAAGATTGGAGCAAGAGGAGACCAACTCCCTTAGATTGGACCAAGAGGAGACAAACTCCCGTAGATAGGACTGAGAGGAGACTAACTCTCTTAGTTGGGAGAAAGAGGAGACGAACTCCCTTAGATTGGACCAAGAGGAGACAAACTCCTTAGATTGGACCAGCAGGAGACCAACTTCCTTAGATTGGACCAATAAAAGACCAACTCCCTTAGATTTGACAAAAAGGTGACGAACTCCTTAGATTGGATCAAGAGGAGACGAACTCCCTTAGATTGGACCAAGAGGAGACCATCTCCCTTAAATTGGACAAAGAGAAGACGAACTCCTTAGATTGGACCACGAGGAGACGAACTCCATTAGATTGGACCAAATGGAGACGAACTCACTAAGATTGGAGCAAGAGGAGACCAACTCCCTTAGATTGGACCAAGAGGAGACGAACTCCTTAGATTGGACTAAGAGGAGACTAACTCCTTTAGTTGGGACAAAGAGGAGACGAACACCCTTAGATTGGACCAAGAGGAGACGAACTCGTTAGATTGGACCATGAGGAGACCAACTTCCTTAGGTTGGACCAATAAGAGACCAACTCCCTTAGATTGGACAAAAAGGTGACAAACTCCCTTAGATTGGACCAAAAGGAGTCCATCTCCCTTAAATTGGACAAAGAGAAGACGAACTCCTTAGATTGGACCACGACGAGACGAACTCCCTTAGATTGGACCAAGAGGAGACGAGCTCCTTAAATTGGACCAAAAGGAGACGAACTTGGTAAGATTGGATCAAGCGGAGACCAACTCCTTAGGTTGGACCAAGAGGAGACGAACTTCCTTAGATTGGACCAAGAGTAGACCAACTCCCTTAGAATGGACAACGAGAGGACCAACTCCTTAGATTGGAACAAGAGGAGACCAACTCCCTTAGAATGGACCAAAAGGAGACCAACTCACTTAGATTGGACAAAAAGGAGACCAACTCCCTTAGATTGGACAAGGAGGAGACAAACTCCCTTAGATTGGACCAAGAGGAGACGAACTCCCTTAGATTGGACAAACACGAACTCCCTTAGATTGGACAATGAGGAGACGAACTCTTTAGAGTGGAGCAAGAGGAGGGGAAATTGGCTAGATTGGACCAAGAGGAGACCAACTCCTAAGATTGGAACAGGAGCAGACCAACTCCTTAGATTGGACCAAGAGGAGACCAACTCCCTTATATTGGACCAAGAAGAGACAAACTCACTTAGATTAGACAAAGAGGTGACCAAGTCCCTAAGATTGGACCAAGAGAAGACGAACTCCTGTAGATTGGACCAAAAGGGGACCAACTCCCTTAGATTTGACCAACAGCAGACGAACTCCCTGGATTGAACCAAGAGGAGACCAACTCCCTTAGATTGGACCAATAGGAGACAAACTCCCTTAGATTGGACAAAGAGAAGACGAACTCCTTAGATTGGATCAAGAGGAGACGGACTCCCTTAGATTGGACCAAGAGGAGATGAACTACTCAGATTGGACCAAGAGGAGACGAACTTGGTTAGATTGGACCGAGAGGAGACGAACTCACTTAGATTGGAGCAAGAGGAGACCAACTCCCTTAGATTGGACCAAGATGAGACGAACTACCATAGATTGGACTAAGAGGAGACTTACTCCCTTAGTTGGGACAAAGAGGAGACGAACTCCCTTAGATTGGACCAAGAGGAGACGAACTCCTTAGATTGGACCAAGAGGAGACCAACTTCCTTAGATTGGACCAATAAGAGACCAACTCCCTTAGATTGGACAAAAAGGTGACGGACTCATTAGATTGGACCAAGAGGAGACCATCTCCCTTAAATTGGACAATGAGAAGACGAAGTCCTTAGATTGGACCACGAGGAGACGAACTCCCTTAGATTGGACCAAAAGGAGACGAACTCCCTTAGATTGGACCAAGAGAAGACGAGCTCCTTAGATTGGACCAAGAAGAGACGAACTTGGTTACATTGGATCAAGAGGAGATCAACTCCTTAGATTGGACGAAGAGGACACGAACTTCCTTAGATTGGACCAAGAGTAGACCAACTCCCTTAGATTGGACAACGAGAGTAGCAACTCCTTAGATTAGACCAAGCGGAGACCAACTCCTTTAGATTGGACCAAGAGGAGACCAACTCACTTAGATTGGACAAAAAGGAGTCGACTCCCTTAGATTGGACAAGGAGGAGACGAACTCCCTTAGATTGGACCAAGAGGAGACGAACTCCCTTAGATTGGACCAAGAGGGGATGAACTCCCTTAGATTGGACCAAGAGGAGACGAACTCCTTAGTTTGGAGCAAGAAGAGGCGAACTTGGGTAGAATGGATCAAGAGGAGACCAACTCCTAAGATTGGAACAGGAGCAGACCAACTCCTTAGATTGGACAAAAAGGAGACCAAATCCCTTAGATTGGACCAATGGAGACCAACTCCCTTATATTGGACAAAGAGGAGACGAACTCCCTTAGATTTGACCAAGGGAGACCAACTCCCTTAGATTGGACGAAGAGGAGACCAACTCCATTAGATTGGACCAAGATGAGACTAACTGCTTAGATTGGATCAAGAGGAGACGAACTCCCTTTGATTGGACAAAGAGGAGACAAATCCCTTAGATTGGACCAAGAGGAGAAGAACTCCTCAGATTGGACTAAGAGGAGACCAACTCCCTTAGATTGGACCAAGAGGAGACCATCTCCCTTAATTTGGACAGAGAGAATATGAACTCCTTAGATTGGACCACGAGGAGACAAACTCCTCAGATTGGACCAAGAGGAGACCAACTCCTTAGATTAGACTAAGAGGTGACGAACTTCCTTAGATTGGACCAAGAGGAGACCAAGTCCCTTAGATTGGACAAAGAGGAGACCACCTACTTAGATTGGACCTAGAGGAGACCAACTCCCTTAGATTGGACAATGAGGAGACGAACTCACTTAGATTGGACCAAGAGGAGACCAACTCCCTTAGATTGGAGCAAGGGGAGACAACCTCCCGTGGATTGGACCAAGAGGAAACTAACTCCCTTAGATTGGACAAAGAGGAGACGAACTCCCTTAGATTGGACCAAGAGGACATGAATTCCTTTCATTGGATGCGCGCAAGCTGGTTTGGACATCTCGGTTATAAAAAAAAAAAAAACTCCTTAGATTGGACCAAGTGGAGACCAACTCCCTTAGATGGGACCAATAAGTGACCAACTCCCTTAGATTGGACAAAGAGGGGACGAACTCCTTATATTGGACCAAAGGGAGACCATCTCCCTTAAATTGGACAAACAGAAGACGAATTCCTTAGATTGGACCACATGGAGACGAACTCCCTTAGATTGTAACAAGTGGAGACGAACTCCCTTAGATTGAACCAAGAGGAGACGAGCTCCTTAGATTGGACCAAGAGGAGACGAACTTGGTAAGATTGGATCAAGAGGACCCCAACTGCTTATATTCGACCAAGAGGAGACGAACTTCCATAGATTGGACCAAGAAGAGACCAACTCCCTTAGATTGGACAATGAGGGGACCAACTCCCTTAGATTGCACCAAGAGGAGACCAACTCACTTAGATTGGACCAAGAAGAGACCAACTCCCTTAGATTAGAGCAAGAGGAGATGAACTCCCGTAGATTGGACCAAGAGGAGACTGACTCCCGTAGATTGGACAAAGAGGAGACGAACTCCCTTAGATTGGACCATGAGGAGACGAACTCCCTTAGATTTGACCAGGAGGAGACGAACTCCTTTGATTGGAGCAAGAGGAGGCGAACTTGGCTAGATTGGACCAAGAGGAGACCAACTCCTAAGATTGGAACAAGAGTAGACCAACTCCTTAGATTGGACCAAGAGGAGACCAAATCCCTTAGATTGGACCAAGAGGAGACCAACTCCCTTAGATTGGACACAGAGGAAACGAACTCCCAATTTGGACCAAGATGAGACGAACTCTCTTAGATTGGACCAAGAGTATACCAAATCCCTTAGGTTGGACCAAGATGAGACAAACTGCTTAGATTGGACCAAGAGGATACGAACTCCCTTAGATTGGACCAAGAGGAGACGAGCTCCTTAGATTGGACCAAGAGGACACGAACTTCCTTAGATTGGACCAACAATAGACCAACTCCCTTAGATTGGACAACGAGAGGACCAACTCCTTAGATTGGACAAAGAGGAGACCAACTCCTTAGATGGGACCAAGAGGAGACGAACATCCTTAGATTGAACCAAGAGGAGACGAACATCCTTAGATTGGACCAAGAGGAGACAAACTCCCTTAGATTGGACCAAGAGGGGACGAACTTCCTTAGATTGGACCAAGGGGAGACGAACTCTTTAGATTGGAGCAAGAAGAGGCGAACTCAGCTAGATTGGACAAAGAGGAGACCAACTCCTAAGATTGGAATAGGAGCAGACCAACTCCTTAGATTTGACCTAAGAGGAGACCAACTCCCTTAGATTGGACAAAGAGCAGACCAACCACTTAGATTGGACCAAGAGGAGACAAACTCACTTAGATTAGACAAAGAGGTGACCAAGTCCCTTAGATTGGACCAAGAGAAGACGAACTCCCGTAGATTTGACCAAAAGGGGACCAACTCCCTTAGATTGGACAAAGTGGAGACGAACTTGCTTAGATTGGACCAAGAGCAGACGAACTCCCTAGATTGAACCAAGAGGAGACCAACTCCCTTAGATTGGACCAATAGGAGACAAACTCCCTTAGATTGGACAAAGAGAAGACGAACTCCTTAGAATGGATCAAGAGGAGACGAACTCCCTTAGATTGGACCAAGAGGAGATGAACTCCTCAGATTGGACCAAGAGGAGACGAACTTGGTTAGATTGGACCGAGAGGAGACCAACTTCTTAGATTGGACCAAGAGGAGACGAACATCCTTAGATTAGACCAAGAGGAGACGAACTCACTTAGATTGGAGCAAGAGGAGACCAACTCCCTTAGATTGGACCAAGATGAGACGAACTACCATAGATTGGACTAAGAGGAGACTTACTCCCTTAGTTGGGACAAAGAGGAGACGAACTCCCTTAGATTGGACCAAGAGGAGACGAACTCCTTAGATTGGACCAAGAGGAGACCAACTTCCTTCGATTGGACCAATAAGAGACCAACTCCCTTAGATTGGACAAAAAGGTGAGGAACTCATTAGATTGGACCAAGAGGAGACGAGCTCCCTTAGAATGGACCAAGAGGAGACCATCTCCCTTAAATTGGACAATGAGAAGACGAACTCCTTAGATTGGACCACGAGGAGATGAACTCCCTTAGATTGGACTAAAAAGGAGACGAACTCCCTTAGATTGGACCAAGAGGAGACGAGCTCCTTAGATTGGACCAAGAAAAGACGAACTTGGTTAGATTGGATCAAGAGGAGACCAACTCCTTAGATTGGACGAAGAGGACACGAACTTCCTTAGATTGGACCAAGAGTAGACCAACTCCCTTAGATTGGACAACGAGAGGACCAACACCTTAGATTAGACCAAGAGGAGACCAACTCCCTTAGATTGGACCAAGAGGAGACCAACTCACTTAGATTGGACAAAAAGGAGACCAACTCCCTTAGATTGGATGAAAAGGAGACGACCTCGATTCGATTGGACCAAAAGGAGACGAACTTCTTAGATTGGACCAAAAGGAGACGAACTAGGTTAGATTTGACAAAAAGGAGACGAACTAGGTTAGATTTGAGCAAAAGGAGACGAATTCGGTTAGATTGGACGAAAAGGAGACGAACTCCCTTAGATTAGACCAAGAGGAGACGAACTAAGTTAGATTGGACCACAAGGAGAAGAACTCCCTTAGATTTGACTAAAAGGAGACGAATTCTTTAAGATTGGACCAAAAGGAGACGAACTCCCTTAGATTGAACGAAAAGGAGACGAACTCGGTTCGATTGGACCAAAAGGAGACGAACTTCTTAGATTAGACCAAGAGGAGACGAACTAGGTTAGATTTGACCAAAAGGAGACGAACTCGGTTATATTGGACCAAAATGAGACGAACTCCTTAGATTGGACCAAGAGGAGACGAACTAGGTTAGATTGGACCAAAAGGAGACGAACTCCCTTAGATTAGACCAACAGGAGACGAGCTCGGTTAGATTCGACCAAAAGGAGACAAACATCCTAATATTAGACCAAAAGGAGACGAACTCCCTTAGATTGGACCAAGAGGAGACGAACTCACTTAGATTATACCAAAAGGAGACGAACTCGGTTAGATTTGACCAAAAGGAGATGAACTCCTTAGATTGGACCAAGGGGAGACTAACTTCCTAAGATTGGACAAAAAGGAGACGAACTCCTTAGATGTACCAAGAGGAGACGAACTCGGTTAGATTGGACGAAAAGGAGACGAACTCCTTAGATTGGACGAAGAGGAGACTAACTCCCTTAGATTAAACCAAGAGATGACGAACTCGGTTAAATTGGACCAAAAGGAGAGGAACTCTTTAGATTGGACCAAGAAGAGATGAACTAGGTTAGATTGTACCAAAAGGAGATGAACTCCCTTAGATTGGACCAAGAGGAGACGTACTCCCTTAGATTGGACCAAGAGGAGACGAATTCGGTTAGATTGGTCCAAAAGGAGAGGAATTCGGTTAGATTGGACCAAAAGGAGACGAACTCCTTAGATTGGACCAAGAGGAGATGAAATTGGTTAGATTGGACCAAAAGGAGACGAACTCCTTAGATTGGACGAAGAGGATACTAACTTCCTAAGATTGGACCAAAAGGAGACGAACTAGGTTAGATTGGACCAAGAGGAGACGAACTCGGTTAGATTGGCCCAAAAGGAGAGGAACTCCTAAGATTGGACCAAGAGGAGATGAACTAGGTTAGATTGTACCAAAAGGAGATGAACTCCCTTAGATTGGATGAAAAGGAGACGAACACGGTTAGATTGGACCAAAAGGAGAGAAACTCCTTAGATTGGACCAAGAGGAGACGAACTAGGTTAGATTGGGCCGATTGGAGAAGAACTCCCTTAGATTGGAAGACGAACTCGGTTAGATTGGACCAAAAGGAGACGAACTCCTTAGATTGGACCAAAAGGAGACGAACTCCTTAGATTGGACCAAGCGGAGACTAACTAAGATTGGACCAAAAGAGATACTCCCTTAGATTGGACCAAGAGGAGACGAACTCGGTTAGATTGGACCAAAAGGAGAGAAGCTCCTTAGATTGGACCAAGAGGAGACGAACTAGGTTAGATTGGACCAAAAGGAGACGAACCCTTAGATTGGCGAAACGGAGACGAACTCGGTTAGATTGGACCAAAAGGAGACGAACTCCTAGATTGGACCAAGAGGAGACGAACTCTTAGATTGGACGAAACGGAGACGAACGGTTAGATTGGACCAAAAGATTGGACCAAGAGGAGACGAACTCGGTTAGATTGGACCAAAAGGAGACGAACTCCATATATTGGACCAAGAGGAGACGAACTAGGTTAGATTGGATCAAAAGGAGACCATCTCCCTTAAATTGGACAAATAGAAGACGTACTCCTTAGATTGGACCACGCAGAGACAAACTCCCTTAGATTGTAACAATTGGAGACGAACTCCCTTAGATTGAACCAAGAGGAGACGAGCTCCTTAGATTGAACCAAGAGGAGACGAGCTCCTTAGATTGGACTAGAGGAGACGAACTTGGTAAGATTGGATCGAGAGGACCCCAACTGCTTAGATTCGACCAAGAGGAAACAAACTTCCATAGATTGGACCAAGAAGAGACCAACTCCCTTAGATTGGACAATGAGGGGACCAACTCCTTAGATTGGATCAAGGGGAGACCAACTCCATTAGATTGCACCAAGAGGAGACCAACTCACTTAGATTGGACCAAGAAGAGACCAACTCCCTTAGATTAGAGCAAGAGGAGATGAACTCCCGTAGATTGGACCAAGAGGAGACTGACTCCCGTAGATTGGACAAAGAGGAGATGAACTCCCTTAGATTGAACGAAAAGGAGACGACCTCGGTTCTATTAGACCAAAAGGAGACGAACTCTCTTAGATTAGACCAAGAGGAGACGAACTAGGTTAGATTTGACCAAAAGGAGACGAACTCCTTAGATTGGACCAAGAGGAGACCAACTCCCTTAGATTGGACAAAGAGGAAACGAACTCCCTTAGATTGGACCAAGATGAGACGAACTCTCTTAGATTGGACCAAGAGGATACCAAATCCCTTAGGTTGGACCAAGATGAGACAAATTGCTTAGATTGGACCAAGAGGATACGAACTCCCGTAGATTGGACCAAGAGGAGATGAGCTCCTTAGATTGGATCAAGAGGACACGAACTTCCTTAGATTGGACCAACAATAGACGAACTCCCTTAGATTGGACAACGAGAGGACCAACTCCTTAGGTTGGACCAAGAGGAGACCAACTCCTTAGATTGGACCAAGAGGAGATGAACATCCTTAGATTGAACCAAGGGGAGACGAACATCCTTAGATTGGACCAAGAGGAGACGAACTCCCTTAGATTGGACCAAGAGGGGACGAACTCCCTTAGATTGGACCAAGAGGAGACAAACTCTTTAGATTGGAGCAAGAGGAGGCGAACTTGGCTAGATTGGACAAAGAGGAGACCAACTCCTAAGATTGGAACAGGAGCAGACCAACTCCTTAGATTGAACCTAGAGGAGACCAACTCCCTTAGATTGGACAAAGAGCAGACCAACCACTTAGATTGGACCAAGAGGAGACAAACTCACTTAGTTAGACAAAGAGGTGACCAAGTCCCTTAGATTGGACCAAGAGAAGACGAACTCCCTTAGATTGGACAAAGAGAAGACCAACTCCTTAGATTGGACCAAGAGGAGATCAACTCCCTTAGATTGGACGAAGAGGAGACGAACTCCCTCAGATTGGACCAATCTAAGGAGACAAAGTGGACACGAACTTCCTTAGATTGGACCAACAATAGACCAACTCCCTTAGATTGGACAACGAGAGGACCAACTCCTTAGATTGGACCAAGAGGAGACGAACATCCTGCTGGTTAGGGTTTTGATGATATTCGGTCCGCTGTTTTGTGGTTTTCTAGGGAGTTCCTAATACCCTTGTGTATGACTCGTGCTGGGTTTCTTGTGCTTTTCATCTCTCCATCTACTATTCAGAGCTGATTTACTTGATCTGGGTTATTCGAAGGAAACTCGGGCACTATTCATTGAAGGTGCACTGTTCATGAAGGCGCACTGTTCATTGAAGGCACACTATTCATGCCTTTCACGATGCTCCTTATCACTCTGTTTGGGTGTTTCATTTAAGGGGATCTCCTCCTTGAAGGAATGTTTGATCATACATGAGTTGAAGCGTCGATTGTAAGGCAAGAATCTATTTCAACTTCCTCCTCATTTCTCTGATTTCTGGGTTTGATTTCTGGAGATTCTGTGTACTGACCCAATGAAGAATAACGACTTTGTGGAACTACAACCCATGCCGAGGCCAGATGGGGCTCGTGCTGGGGGAAAGAACACTGGTGCACCGCTTGTTGAAGTTGGCCATTCTTTAAGATTGAGCAGGAGATGATGTAGCAGGACTAGGGTTGCTTTTAGCAGACCACCTGTTCGAGAGAAGTCCTCATTGACTTGTCAGGTTGAAAGGATTGAAGGGGAGGATGATTCACTTCAGGTTCCTCAAGTAGTAGGGGAACATTCTAAATTACTTGAGAACTTGGTTGCTCCTAATTCCTCAAGGGGCAGATCGTTAAGCCAAGGAAGGAATAGGCGATCCAATAGTTCTCTAAGGATTCACAACAGGGTGCCGGCTAGTACTAACCCTCTTGCCAAAACTGATCAGGGGAGTGCAACACCAAAACAACTCCCAGCTCCAACTAAATCCTGGGCTAATGTTGCTCATGCTAGTGCAGCCATTGGTTACGACTTGACTTTTATACCTCCCTCCTTCAAGGATGGTAAACCCTGTGTACATATCTCTGATGACATCCTTCAGAATACGGATAAAGTGTGGCACGAATCAATCGTGGGTTATTTTATTGGGAAGAGACTCCCCTTCAAACTGATTGAGGCATCCTTAAAACACCTATGGGGTCAGCACCTCCAAGATATGATAGCTAATGACGACGGCTTCTATTTCTTTCATGTTCCTGATGATGAGTTTCGCAGGAAAATCTTGGAAAGAGGACCTCTTACCGTGGCTCGAGTACCTCTTATCTTGCAGCAGTGGCACCCCTCACTTGTATTAAAGAAGGAGAAACATGATAAGGTACCGGTGTGGGTCAAGCTGAGAAATATCCCCTATTCTGCATGGTTTCCAAAAGGTATTAGCTCCATAGCCAGCACTATTGGGAAGCCGTTGTATGTTGATCAACATACTCAGAACAGGAGAATGATCTCCTTTGCTAGGGTCTACATAGAAATCAATGCAAAGAACCCAATATATGACAATGTCTCTGTCTTTCAGGAGGAGGAAGAGATTCTGGTGGAAGTGGAGTATGAGTGGAAACCCTTGCTTTGTCAAAAATGTAAGACCTTCGGACACAAGTGTCCTGACCCAGCTGTGTCCAAACAGATTGTGGCAGACAAACCAAAGGAGCAATCGCAACCTCAGATAGCCCCTGAATCGGCCCCGGCTCCCAAGTCCTCATCCGTGGGGACCCCCTCGGTTCCTAACCAAGAGTGGACAGTGGTGCAACCTAAGAATAAAAAATACTCTAACTCCCAGGCTTTGAAATCAGTTGTTGTGGAAGCCGACTCTTCTGCGGGTGGGCGTTTAGAAGCCACCCCCTCGGTGGCTCGAATAATCAGCTCTTCCTCTACTTCGGAAGGGGAATTGTCTAAGGATTTGGATGTTGCTCTGGACAGTCAAGAAGAGAGTTCGTCAGAGGACTCTTCCCATGAGCTTTTCCAGTTAAGGGATTCGGACCCTGCTCCTGCACCTGTTCTGCACTCACCAGGGGAAACTGTTGCTCAGGCGGGTGGGAAATATTTATTATTAAAAAGTGATTGTAACGTATTGCCATGATGTATATACTGATAAAATCAAATGATTTGATGCGCATAAATTGTCAAATCATAATTAAATGCGCAATTAAATATATACTTCTTCTCTGGTTTTGACCCATATGAACATTCGACATTTTAACTAATATTCCACTTCTTAATCAAAACATTTAGCTATTTTATTTTCTTACTATACGATTCAGCATTTTCATAAGGCCATGCTTTCAATTTTCATAAACGTTAGACCTGTAAAGGAAAACGGAAGGCCATGCGTCGGACCCTTTTCACGATGTGGACCCGATCAAATGGTTGAATTCTTAAATGTCTCCTGCTGCAACAAGGTCTCCACGCGAAAGCGGCTTTGAATTTTCTGAAAGAGTTGACGACATTGACACATGCAGTTTCTCTTTGCCCTTTGTTCTCGGGTGTTGGTTTTTGGATTATTCCACCCTAGAGCAGCAATTTGAGCATATTTCCTAGCGTTGCGATGCCCATGATAGTTAAAGCACAAATCTGTTGCAGGTGATGAGGGATATTTCATATCATGGATCAGTAACAAGAACAGAGGCCGTAACACGAAACAAATTGGAACTAAATTTGAGTCTATTATAACGTTAAAGTGTCCAACAAAAACTCAAATCAATTGGTGGAGGGAGACCAAACGAAGGGCATAAAAACCTTGTAAACAAATAATGTGAGGTATTTGACACAATCAAAATGTTCGAGACATTTTTAGCGTTTTCAAAAGTTATTGTTTTTTTTATTTGCTTCATGTTTTTTGTGTTGTTGCTATAACTACACGGCTTGACTATGAGATTTACATGCTCTTTAGAAATATAAATTCTCCCTCCATCTATATGTTTAAATTTTTAGATTGAATATTTTATATATGTCAAATAACTTAAATGGTTCAATCCTCACTATGAATATTTTCTAAAACGCCTAAGTTTTGTAGACTAAATTACACTTCTAGCTTTTCACTTTTTAGCATATGGTATTTTGACTTTTCTTAATATTGACCAACTTGATCATTTATAATAATGTTAATGTAACAATCCTGTCCTACCAGGGGAGGGGGAAATATTCGTCATGGTTAGAGGGCCTGAATAATGAGTGACTCCTAAAGACTTTTAAAATGACAAATGAGGTAGGATTAAACCAAATTATGAACCAAATTGAGGAAAGCATTCTCAAGATACATATTTAAAATTAGAATTAACTCACAAAAATCACTTTTTGTTGTAATGACAACATTAGCATTGAAACTCTAATGTTAAGTGTAAGAGCATTACTAGGTGAGTGATCTCCTAGGAAAATGCCCACTTATATGCCAACAGATAAAATCATGAGGCTTCGTAAAATGTGGACCAAAGAGAACAATATTGTAAGAGAGTTAATCCAATGGTATCACAATATGAAATTAGAGCTAGACCCTCTCCCATAGGTGTGTGGTGCAAGGACAAATTAGACATAGCTAATGGGCCTGTAATGATCCGATCTGATTAGGGCTAGAAGTGTTTGCAAGGGCAAGAGGGTTTAGGCAAGGAGTGACTCCTATTAGGCTTCTAAGTCGGAGAATGGAGCAATAAGTCGAATTGTGTAGCCAATAATGAGAGGGCTTTCCTCAAATATAGCACGTCAAACTAATATCAACTCACACTAAATGTTCTTTGATGTAACAATAACGTTTAGCATTAAAACTCAAATTTTAAATGTGCTAAGGTGAGGGCATCATCGAAATTGGTGACCTACTAAGAAAGTTTTAGCTTGTAAGCTAAATGACAAAAAAAAATTAGGCTTGCTATGGGACATGTGAAAGTGGACGATACCTCGAGTAGGTTAACCAAAGAGTGTCATAATACGGTATTAGAGTGAGATTCTCTCTCGTATGCATTTAATTGAGGGACAAACCACTAAGAAACTGATGGGCCTGTAATAGCCATTTCCACGAGGGGCAAGGAGTATTTGCTAGGCCAGAGAGCCTGAATAATGAGTGACTTCTTATAGGCTTCTTGGATGGTGAAGAGAGCAGGAATAGACTGAATTACTCACAGAATATATTGACTTGACATCCAACTTGATAATTGGAATTTCAATGTTTGTTTAGCATGTTCAAATAATACCATTATCATTATGTGTGACCTCTTGAAAAAATGCCACAGTTCCCGAACACTAAAGGATAAAATCGCGAGACTTGAGTATGAGAGGGGTCAAAGTTTAAACTTTTGAATGATTTATGAAGTGGTATTTCCAAGTGCGTGGATAAGATTATGAGCGACTTTTAAATTATTTAGAAACTGACAGTCAACATAGGCCTACTTCTTACTTAAACATATATACAGACTAATACAGCAACATCATACTAAGCCTTCAAGCAAAGCAGGGAAAAGTTCACCTTGCATCGAATTGACTCGCCCACACGTTGTAGCCGATTTGGAGGAAAAGGCCAAAAGTCAAACGCCCGAAAATTAAGTTGACTCGATCGCAAAAATAATGAACTCATCCCAAAATTGTCCAATGCAAAGTTGGGAACCGACCCGACCCAAAACCCTTTACTTTCTGAATCCGGGAGACTCCATATCAAGAAATGGTGAAACCTCAAACAATTCAGAGATTTGACTTGACAGTTCTTCCCAATTCCATAATTTGCCAATAGAGCATATCATATTGTAATTCCAATTGGAAGTTTCCCATTAAAGCAATATATGTGGATTATAAGTGGGAAAGAGATGTGAGGTCTAACTATTTGGGCTAGCCAAGTTGGCAATAGAGGCGTAGGTTCACGAGCCGCGGGCGCAAGTGGTAATAGTAAATGATTTCATAAGTACATACTATTTGACCAAATTGATTCTCAGATTTACTGAAATCAAAACTATTTTTAAAAATATATCATAAAATTTGAGAATATGATTACACTTTCTAATCAGAGAGTATAGTCATCCTATCCTATAATTGTGTCCAGGCAATGCTACTATTCATTGTATAGAGAAGAACCCTTGTATTTATGCAAAAGTGGTCTACCATGAGTATTACCTAAAATTAAAAGATACAAAATCATTGCTTCTCGAAATTATTATACCAAATAATGTGGAAAATTATCATTCTAAGAGTGAAATGCAACTCACTTGTCGAATGTTTACTTGAGACATGTCGCAATTCGTTAACGTACCAATCATGCAAACTGATGGAAATATGTAGTCTTACGATGAAGAAACAACATTTACGCAGCATTTTTATGTTTGAAATGTATAGAATCAGAGAATAGAAAAGGTCAGTCTCGTGGGCTCAGTCAACCCATTCGTTCTCCAGTCAACATTTTCAACAGCTATGACCTCTTCTCTTTCCAATTACGTCGCTTGCTTCCTCGTATATAAGTTCAACCAAATGAACCTCCTACTCCATAACCAAAACTACTCCAATTCTCAATCAATCCTCTCAAAAACCATCCCATTCACACACTTGAAGCACAGACAAAACTAGTAGCAACACAAGACCCGTCACCTCCATCGATGGCCGTTTTACGAGCTTCCTCCCTCGTAATGTCTTCTTCTTCCTCTTCAGGTTGTTCTTCAAAGAGAATGGTTACCGCTTTGATCCAAGTTCCAAAGCCCTCAAAACTCAGCCTTGCTGATCCAAATGTGACAATCACGAAGAAGCTTGTCGAGGAGTTGAGCACCAGGAACGGTTACGCCTTCGCAGAGCCACAACAGATGGACGTCGGCCAGAAAGATAGGGTTTTGGAGCTGCGCCTATCGCCAACTTCTTCTATCGAAATGGCCACGAAACTCTATTCCATCTTGGAGGTCGTCGAAGATAGAGTGGAGACGCACGATAACATTGGCGAGCAGCGAGATAACTGGAACAAGCTCCTGTTGAACTCGGTCAACATGATGACTCTCACTGCCACCACCATGGCGGCAATCGCTGCCGCTGCGCCAGCTCCGTCGCTGAGAGCATGCTCTGCTCTCTTATTTACGGCGGCCACAAGTACTTCACTCGTAATGAGCAAAATCCAGCCATCACAGCTGGCCAAAGAGCAACGCAATGCTTCGAGGTTATTCAAGCAGCTCCGGAGCGAGATCAAGTCTATACTTGCGCTCCAGTCTCCAACTGAGTTGGTCTTGAAGGAGACCATGGAGAAGGTGCTGGCGATAGGGCATATCCGCTTCCTCTGCTTGGAGTAATGGTTGAGAAGTTCCCTGCTAGATTTGAGCCTGCCGCATGGTGGCCCAGGGTTTCCAACAACCGCTGCCAATCCCAAGGACACAAAACAGTCACGAACAAGGAACAAAACGGATGGAGCGAGGAGCTGGAATTGGAGATGAGGGCGATCGTCCATGCCCTCAAGAGCAAAGACAAGCAAGACTACTTGAGGCTTGGGAATCTGGCGCTAAAATTGAATAAGATGTTGGCAGTTTCGGGCCCTTTGCTAAGTGGCATTGCCGCGGCCAGCTCGGCCTTTGGTGGCTCAACGGCTATGATGGTGGCGGCCATTGCAGGTGCAATGGTGGCAGTCGTCAACAGCTTTGAGCACGGAGGTCAAGTCGGTATGGTCGTGGAGATGTACAGAAACTGTGCGGGGTTCTTCAAGCTAATGGAAGAGATGATTGAAGCGACGCTAGAAGAGAGAGACTACAGCAAGAGAGAGAACGGAGACATGTTCGAGATGAAGGTGGCGATGAAGCTGGGACGGAGCTTGTCGCAGCTCCGAGACTTGGCAAGAAAATCAATGGCTTCTTGTACAGAAGGGACTGAGGTGGATGAGTTTGGAAGCAAGCTCTTCTGAACTCCTTCGAACAAAAGATATACAGTGTACATACGACATGTACAATGAGGCTCACAAGATGATTCTTTCATTCTTTAACTCTTGGTGCATATTTTGTAGCAATTAATTCCGCTAGAGATCTAACTTAAAGCATTAATTGATATGCGGGTCTGATTTGCACGACCATATTTCATTTCATTGATTAATTAGTCTATTGATATATTTGACTTTTTTTAGTTTGCCTTGGTAATCAAAATTCAAAAGGACATCGCATTTATGATATCAAAATTTGGTACTAAAGGATTTTCTAAGACAAAATGAGGTAATCACTATTACATAAAATGTGAAAATCAAGCATTCTACTTCTTAAGATATGAATTTAATAACAAAGTTGGCAGCAGGGAAAAGACTTGTGTCTAAGATGGGGTGCCAAGATATAACCGTCAAATGCATAGTGCTGGAATCATATGATCCTATGTGCACAAATTGTCAAATCTAATTAAATACTCAGGTCTATATAATCCGCATCTTATCCGGTACTCCACTACTTAAATAAAAAATGGACTTATTACATTTTCCGACTAGACGATTGAGCATTTTCATAAGGTCGTGCTTTTAATTTTCATAAGCGTTAGATGTGCAAAGAAAACGAAGGGCAATGCGTCATACTTTTTTTCACCATGTGGACACAATCAAATGGTTGAATTCGTAAGATGTCTTCTACTGGAACGGCGGTCTCCATGCGAAAGCGGGTTTGAATTTTCTGAAAGAGTCGACGCCATTGACACATTCAGTTTGTCTTTGCCCTTTGTTATTGGGCGTCGGCCTCTGATTTTTTATTTTCCCACCATAAACAGCAATTTGAGCATATTTTTTAGCGTTATAATGCACAACTCAAAAAGTTTAAATTGATAGATAAAACGAGATCGCTACATATGTAAAGCACACATATTCATGGATAAGTGATGTAGGATATTTAACACCACATATCAAGAACAACACATGAAATTTGACAAAATGAGGTCTTAACATGAAATAAATTGGAACATAATTCAAGTCTAATACAATGTCAAAATGTCACACAAACTCAAGGTGATAGGTGTAAAGAGACATATATCTATTTAAAGAGTATATAAATTTTGTAAACACACAATGTGAGGTATTTAACACTCAGTCAAAATGTTGGAGACTATTTCTCTCTTCAAAATTATTTTTTTTTCTTTTGCTTCAGTCTTTTGGGTTGTTGAAATAACCACGTTACTTGACTATGAGATTATTATGTTCTTTATATATATGAGTACTCCCCACATCTACCAGTTTAAGTTTTTGAATTGGATATTTTAATATGTCTCATCTAGCTTAAATGGTTGGTATCCTCAATATGAGTGTTTCTTAAAATGCTGGAGTTGTTTAGACTAAATTTGACTTCTAGCTTTTCACTAGCATATCTATTTTACTTGGTATCTTGAAAACTACACGTATAGTGTCATTTGGAATAATGTTAATGTAATGATACGGTCTGATAAGGAGTAGAGTGTTTGCCGAGGTTAAGAGCACCCACAAGGAACAACTCCTAGCAAACTTTGAGGATGGCGAATGGAGCAAGAACAAACCAAATTGCACATGCAACCAGGGAAAAATGCCCTTGAGATATATATGTGAAACTGGAATTGATTTACAAAAAATGCTTTTTTATGTAACGATAACGTGTAACATTAGAACTCTAATATTAAGTGTGATGATGTGAAAGCACTACTATGATGAGTGATCTTATAGAAAAGTGTTCACCTATATGCTAAAGGATATAACCATGACACTCGATACAAGATAAGCCAAAACCGATCATACCTCGGGTGAATTATTGAAGGGCGTCACAACATCATATTAGAGGGAGACCCTCTAGAATAGGTGTGTGGTTTAGGGACAAAACACAAAAAGCTAGTGGTCGGTAATGACTCAATCTGACAAGGGTAGAGAGTGTTTGCAGCGGCCGAAGGATAGGGACAAGATGTGACTCCTAGCAAGTGCTAAGATGGCTAGAGATGCAAAATTTAACTAAATTCTACACCCAATAGTGAGAGAGTGTTCCTGAGATATATATGAAAATTGGAATTAATCCACAAATGGCGTTCTACAATATAACAACCATGTTTAGCAGTAAAATTTCAGTAGCGTGGTTAAGTGAGACCACTATAGATAGGTAACTTCATAGGAAATTTTTGACTTGTATACTGGATGACAAAATTGTAAGGCTTTGTATATGACAAGCTAAAGTGGATAATACCTCGAGTGAGTTAAAATTTAAGAGTCACAATATATATATCAGAGTGAGACCCTCTCTTGTAGGCATGTGGTTCAAAGACAAACTACAGAAAAGTCAATGGGCTTATAATGACCCGATCCGACAAGGGCGAGGAGGGATAATTGGGGTCAGAAGGCTAGGTAACAAGTGACTTTTGACTCATGACAGGCTTCTAAGGTGACAAAGGGAATAAGAATAAATCAAAATTGCGCACCAAAGATAGGGAGAGCGTTCTTGAGATATATATAAAAACTGGAATGAATCCACAAAAGGCGTTCCACAATATAACAACAATGTTTAGTAGCAAAATTTCAGTAGCGTGATTAAGTGAGACCACTATCGATGGGTAACTTCATAGGAAATTTTTGACTTGTATGCTGAATGAAAAAATTGTAAGCCTTTGTATATGACGAGTTAAAGTGGATAATACCTCGAGTGGGTTATAATTTAAGAGGGTCAAAATTTAATATTAGAGTGAGACTCTCTCTTTGTAGGCATGTGGTTCAAAGACAAACTACAGAATAATCAATGGGCTTATAATGACCCGATCCGACAAGGGCGAGGAGGGATCATTAGGGTCAGAAGGCTAGATAACAAGTGACTTTTGACTTATGACAGGCTTCTAAGGTGACAAAGGGAATAAGAATAAATCAAATTGCGCACCAAAGATGGGGAGAGCATTCTAGGGATCTATATGTAAAACTTGAATTAACTCACAAAAGATAATTTTTTGATGTAATGACAGCTTTTTAAACATTAGAAATCCAATAATAAGCGTGATCCAGTGAGAATACTATCAGAATAGGTGACCTCTTGGGAGAATAATTATCCACATGCCAATGAATAAATCCAATAAAAATTGATATGGAGCGGGTTAAAGCGGACAATGCTTTGAGTGAGTTCATTCCAAGTCTCACAATTAAAATTTTCAATATTTTTTAAGAAGTCTTTTCAGTTTTGTGTGTAAGTTTATGAGAGACTTTTACAATATTATGAAAATGACGATCAAGATAGGCCTACTTCTTGCTTAAACATACTCACAGACTAATGCAGTAACATCATGGTTGGTCTTCAAATAACCATGACATTTATGACCTCACCCATTATCATGGCTTCGAAGTTTACTTAGTTGAGATAGACCGTCTTCATAAAAATATATGTTGTGTTATTCAATAACTGAGATCGACAACAAACTTTGAACATGCTTTTTATCAACCCTTTTGTCATTCGGACTTGACATTTTCGAGCAGCGCCCGGAAAAGGTCATCGTACATCGAATTGACTCGCGCACACATTATAGCCGATTGGAAGGAAAAAGAAAAAAGTCAAATGCTGGAAATTTAAATGGACTAGGTCGCAAAAATAATGAGCTCAATCCACAATTGACCAATGCCAAATTGGAAACCGACCCGACCCGAAACTCGATATTCTATGAAACCGAGAAAACCTCATTTCAAGAAATGGTCAAATCTCAAAAAACTCAGAGATTTAACCCGATAGTTTATCTTGCTAATTCTATAATTTGTCAATTAATTTTCGTGCAATCCATATATCTATAGTCTAGCATAGCGTATTATATTATAATTTGAATTGGGTTCCCCATTAATGAGAATATTTAACTTATTATTTCTAAAATAATGCCTAAAGAGTAATAGATATATTTATGAAATATAAGTGGGAAAGACGGTTGAGAAGTCTTAACTATTTGGGCTACCAAAGTCGACAAAAGAGGCGTAGGTTCACGAGCCAAGGGCGCATGTGGTAACAGTAAATGATTTCATAGGCTGATTCTATTTGGAACCGAGCTGGCGATTTCTGTTTAACGAACAATCCCCCGCCTCCTTCTTTGGCTCTGCGCAGCAAGCGACCGAGCGAGAAGAAGGTCGGTGATGAAGGCCCGCGTCTTCTCCGCCGAGTCTTCGATTCGACTCATTCAGCCGAGTGCACTGAGTAGCTTCGTTCATCTGGACTGAGGTACTTCTCTCTCTCTCTCTCT
>JAGKPW010000155.1:4052500-4290244 GCA_019926035.1 Melaleuca alternifolia | reverse complement strand
CAACTCAACAAACCCATCTGGACACGGCTCTTGCCAGTCTCGCTCAGGGTTTTGACACTATCGGGTTCCAGGGTAAAAGCAGACATGATGCCTCAGTTAGGTCGTCTCCTGAGACACCTGAGGACATTCAGGCTGTTGGCCAATTCTTTCCAAGGCACTAGTCTGACGTTCGCCAAAGATGGGTTTCCGAGCCTCAAGATCTTGAAGATTTGGAAGCTGCCTCAGCTTGAGAAGGTGATTATTGAACCAGGAGCATTGCTCCAACTCCAAGAACTCGAGTTTAGGCGCCTCGATAAGATGAAAAACGTTGAAGGGATCCACGAGTGTAAGGAATTGGAGAATGTCTGCGTGGTGGTTAAAAAGGGTGCTCGTGATTTTGTTTACCATCTTTGGAATAGGATGCGAGCCGATGTCTTTGTACAAAAGAGAAGACACCGAGACGCCTGGATCTAGCGTTGATGACGAGGACGATAGGTATGGGACCATATTATATATCAAACACGAAGAAAATGTTTTTATAGATAAGACAATTTCAATAATTGCTTATTAGTTATTCAAATGAATGATAAAAATTAGGGATGAAAAGGGAGAGACGCTCTATCTGCACGTTGAAGAGGGACGCCATCCTATGGATGACGACTTCAAGAGTCTGTTGGATCTCCGATGGACGCTCGATTGGCACGCTGAAAACGAGAGGTGCCAATCTGTGCACGACAATTTTATGCATCTGTTGGATAAGAATCTGTTCAATCTCCGAGAGAGGTTCCGCGAACATGGGAACCGCGAATTGGATAATCTGTGGAATCTCCAAGAGTTGTTCAATGAATACAGTTTTTATCAGGGGCGCCAAGGCAGGGACATCGACTTCATGATTATGTTGGATCTCTTTAGGCAACTGTTAGAAATCCGAAAGAGGCTCTATCGGTTCTTGAGAAAAAGGGACGCCAATCTGTGGACAACAAGGACTTGAGGGATCCTTTGAATCTCCATAGGCGGCGCCAATCTATGGACGGCAACTTTAGGGATTTGTTGAATCTCCGACTTCATGAGGTATGTTGAATCATCGTAGGCGATATCTATTGAATCACTTGAGGTATCTGTCGAATCTCTTAGAGAGGCTCCATCGGCACGTTGAAAATGAGGGTCGCCAATCTGTGAAGCGATGACTTCAATGATCTGGTGAATCTCTATAGTTGGTTTGCTTTTAATCTGGTCATTTATGATTGTCCCGTTGTGTGGGCTCTCAAACTGTTATGATTGTCCTCTTTTATTGAATAACTTGCATCTGGGTTTGTGTCCATGTCTCTTTCACGAAGTTGAAAATCATGGAACTTGTATTTGTCATTGAGAAGGAAATAAATCAAAACAATGATGCCCACAGATTTTCTGTGGACCTATAAGTTGTATATTGCAGTAGGGATTGCATTCTTGTGTGGCGTCGTATGCCGAGTCGAGATCTTAGCTATCTACCCTCGATGACGGAGAGCCTCTCAAAAACTAATAGGTTGATAAAATGATGTAAGAGCATTGTCTTGCTCTTTGTTGCCTAGTTTTATATGTGCCATGTACTATCATTGATATTAGTTGATTTCATTGTGCTCTAATTGTCGCAATATAACGCGGAAGCGACGGAGGAAAAACTAGAGATATAGACGAGGAATTATAAGGACGCCGGAGATTTATATGACTCGATTCAAGTATTAATATCTATATTCACGGAGAGAGCCGGCAATGAGTAATTCATTATACCCGTACAATCAAAATTACAATTGCTAGCGTACTCAAGTATTTTTCGAAAGCTAATTTACACCAAAATCAAAATTTTATAAATAAAGCAAACTCAATTAGACGTAAAACTCGCATCCTAAATCGGCAGGGCGTTCAAGCCCAGGCAAAAGCCGAAACAAAACGTCTCGGGACTTTTCTTTTCTTTTCCCACTGCGTCCCTCCTAGCGGCTCCTCCGTAGAGGCTAACTGTGTGGTCGTCTCAGAGGAAAGAACCCTGAAAACAAAGCCCTTCTTTAACTTTTTTTCCTTTCTTCTCCTCTAATTTACCTTTCCTGGTCGTCCCCTTTCTTTCTCTTTTGGTGCGGCCAAAAATTCTTCGCTTTCTCCTTTCCAGCGATACCACAAGTCCAAGCCTTCAACTTGGCCATAACTTGGATTCTCCAACAACAACAACCATAATAAACACATTCGCACACGCACTCAAAGTCCTCTAACTGAAAACCCACAAATACGGGCGCCCCCTTCATCACGTGGCCTCGAACTCGAGGCATGCTTTAACAACGATCATTGAATAACCATCTGAAATCTACAACTGTGCAGATAGATTGTTCAGAAAATATCGAACAAAAGATCGTATATCTTCTTTGTCCGGTACTTGGACTCTAATGTCTGACTGAAGTGTGAGTATTTTGAGACACGACATCTATATTCCGACCCCGTTGTTGGAAGGACAAAGCGAAAACAACATCATGGAAAGGCACGAGCATCTTATACCCATAAGACATCTCCAAGCAAAGAATGATCCGAGGGTTTTGAGGGAGGAAAAAACGCTGGTTCTTTTGAATTCCTTGTGTCACCGTTTTTAACTTATTTTACTCTTAACAATTGAACTTTTGCTATATGTGGGCATACTAAATGATGTGATTAGGTTGCAAGTCAACATTAAAATATAGTACAATCAACTATGTGAGCTCATCTCATCTTTGAGTCCAATCCTGATTTGCCTCTTCTAATTCTTGCGTATGTGAGTCCTAACTCCAGCAAAATTGGATTGCCTTATTAATTGTTGAACCGACCAATGACAGAAAGAACTTGATACTTTACTTGGCCCTTGGTCAAGATTTGGCATTGTCAAGGATCAATATGGAGGAAATGCAACCGTTTGAGGAAAAGCACATAAAAAATGAACAGAAATATATATATAGATAAACAATCATAAAAGTAACGCACACCCCTATATACCTTACATGGTAATATTCCTACCTAATATCTAATATATGATAATGACATAATCTTGACGAGCACAACATGTGATGTAGACATTGACATTATAAGGTATAATGAGTATGTAGTTCTCATATGGATAAGTTAATGATGAGTGTATAAGGACGGACTTTATTTTTTACTTTAAGCGTATTGAAGATATAATTGCTATCCGAGATGCAATTTAATTCTAAAATATAGAAAAATGCACAATTCAATCTTACATTTTTTTAATATTTAGTATTTTTCGGTAATTTGAAAGCCAAGTCCTTCATTGCCAAAATCAGGAAGAAAAATAACCATCTTCTTTGAATTGGTTTTAGCATTTTAGATTAGATAATATAATCCAACAAATGTCCTCGTTTCATCTCACTTCGTTGGTGCAAGTAAAGTTTAAATTCTTGAGATAGGTGGAATATCATCACAAAAATTGAACTCCTGATAGGCCATTTTTACTGATCTGTGTAGTTGCTACTTTAACAAAAATAAGTGAATTGATTATCTTCACATACAAGAGCAAAGTAAGATATACTAAAATAGATAGCGAGAATAATATTTCCTCGACAAATTAATTCAGTCCAAGCAAACAAGCCAGCAGACACGCACTCACCCATAAGATCTTGATCGAAACAAACATATTGATCAGCCATGGAGGCTTCCAACACGAGAAGTTGTCCTATGGTGGTGGGAGAGGACCACCCAGATTGTGTCGCAGAAACAATCTGGTGAAGTGCTTAGTGATGGAAAGCTGCGCGAAGGATGCCAAAGGCGAAGCTGGCGAGGATCCAAGAGTTCTCGTCCACACAATATAGACCGTCCAAAACCGTGGAGTACATGGACTACGCTGAGGAATTCATCAACAAGTTCCACCTCAGAGACGCTCGCCAGAGGCATGAGGCCCTCCACACGACCCATGGGCCGCTCGCCGTGCCATTCTCCAAGCACAAGCTACGGAGGGACTTGTCCGTATGGAGAATAAGATGGAGGAGTTGCGTCGAGATCAGTCCTTGAAGATGGAGACCGAGGTCGAGAGGAAAAAGAAATCGCTAGTTCCTCCTCCCCAGACCTGTCAAAAGGGTGATTGAGGACGAATCTGGGATGGGTTGTTAATGATCCAACTTAAATTGACTCATATAACCTGCTCGTGATTAATTTATTGCAATGTAAATTTCTTGATCCATACTTGATCCAATCCAATCCATTTGGTTAAGACATTTTTATATTTAATCCAATTTAAGAAACCTTGTTTTTTATTTATTTTTGAAAAAAAATTGCATTGCTAAAACTCTGGAAACTTTTATAATTTTTTTAGATATCGATTTTTTTTTCTTCTTCTATTTCATTATTCTTTAGCCTTTCACCAGCTACAGTGACGACCAGTCACCGATGAGGGATGAGCCTGTGCCAGTCACATGTAAGGGACGAGTTTGTGCCAAAGGTCGGCAAAGCTCATTCCTTGACTGTGGCTAGCTACCGACCGTTGGCGTGGTCGAGGATTTACCAAAGACGAAGGAAATAGAAAAAAAGAAAAAGAAAAATATAAACAATCGGAATTAAAAAATGAACGGTTTATGTAACCCATTTAACACACCTAAAATAAGCTTATCTATAATAAGGGCTTTAAAATAAGATTCATTAATGTGATAAAGTAACTTATCTATAACCCACTTAAACTTATCTTTAAAACTTGAAGCACTACATTTATGACTCACATCATTGAATGCGGACTAAAATAAGCGCTTTAGCTATCCCAGCTAGTGTTCCATGGAAAGGAAAAAAATTCAAGAGGCTGGTTAGTTTCTAGGATTCGCAAGCGCCGACTAACTTCTCATGTCAAGCGGCCAAGAATGTAAAAAATAATGGAGTCGACCAAGAGGATATGGGTGTTCTATCATTAATTTATTTTCAGCTGTTTAATGCGAATGACTTCGATTTGGGATGAGCAAGTAATCGGTAAGATGTTCATCCCTAGCTCATATGAATCTAGTAACTACTGGTATGTTCAGTCAGGCAATGGCCGTTAGGTCATCTAAGAGAATCAAGTGGGGTTGAGGCCAATGGGTATGTGGGGTGGAGGGACCATGTGGTGATCGATAAGAGGTACTTCAGGCCGGCGGAGGTCGATAACTTGAGGGGAGATGCAAGTAAGGCAAATAAGGTGTTGGGTTGGAAGCCCAAGGTTGGGTTTGAGAAGTTGGTGAAGATGATGGTCGACGAGGACATTGAATTAGCTAAGAGAGAAGGTTCTTGTTGATGCCGGGTGCATGGATGCTCAGCAACAGCATTAAGAACTCGGTACTTGTTATCTCTTGCTATCGTGTTTCTCAACCTTTTTCCTGTGCTCTTTTTGGCTATTTATTTGGAGATAAGCCTAAAGCAAGTAAAAGTTCTTGTTTTCTAAGATTAAAAGGTTTGAGATGTTCTTTGGATGGATATAGGTTGTTTACCAGTCAATTGTCTATCTTGTTGGGTAGACAACGATATGAAATGTCTGTTGGATTTGTTGTAACTTACTCTATTCATTCGCTTTCAATTAGTATTTTAGATTAGTGTTTTCATTTTCTTTGGTTTGCCTCATTTGAAATTGCTACCTACTTGTTCAACTTCGGATGAGCTTAAGATGTGTTGAAGCCTTTGTTTGTACTTTCTTTAGATCTGCTTGAACTTTGGAGAGTGCAATATGTTGTGCACGAGAAGGAGAATGGACCATTCCCTTTGTGTTTTGAATTGATAGGAAAGTAAGGAAAAATTTCATGGGAATGGAGTCATTGGAAGTTTGGCTTTGTCATTTCATCTATTGATTGGTTCAACAAAGCAAGAGTGATCCAATGAGATCTTGATCTGGTCATTTTTGGTGCGGTCCCATCGTGTGGGCTCTCCACCTCGTATGACTGTCCTTTTTTATTGGAGAACTTTGTATTGGTATTTGTATCGGTGAAAGCATATCTCCTTCACAAAGTTGAAGATCGAAGAGGATTTCATCTATTAATAAGATCCGAAAGAACTTGTATATGTTGATGTGCATTGGGAAAGAAGGGGACGCATGCAAAACTGCTTGACGTCCTGAGCTTCAAAAGATCCACCGATTGAAGTAATCCTTTCTTGAAAGCATCTATCATGAGCAAGAGAAAGAGAGAAAAAACTTAACGTGCCAGTGTTAATTATGAGAGGAGGCTGAAGTACAAATGCAAATAGTTTCATTAACTTAAACCAAACATCCCACTCTCATCAAACCATTCAAAACCACCTTCACACAACTCTTGTTTCGAAGCTATTGCCAGTGTTTATCCTTTGTATTTACAAAGGCTAATTAGCACGGTTACTTTAATAAGGAAGTTAACTGACTCTTATATCAGGGTGTCATGTATTTTCTCAATGGAAGTAATATCATAAGCTACAAAATGAGCAAACAAGATGCGACGTATTATCCAATTGAGCTTTCCTGACCCCCCAACCCTCATAATAAGAGAAAAGACATGGTCTGAATGGCTTAAAATTAATTGTTTTGGTATATGGTTTCATTTTTATGGGGTGATATATAGCACTGGGGGGATGATGGGACTTGAAACTGGGCTTAGTTGCGTCCGTGGAAGATATCCTCATATTAACAGAGAAAAGACTTGTGCAATCTTATTAAGGAAGAACTTAACGGAGAATCCCATGTCACTCTAATATTCCTGGGCAGTGTTGAGCATTTTACTGAGTATTAGCACTGTTCCTCTCCTTTTGTTATCATAAGGATCTAAAGTACAGGATGTTTGAAATGGCTGCACTTCCTTGTTCTGTTTAGGAGTGGCAATATATTATCGAGAACCACATATCTACTTCAAATGAAGAGGGATGGATACATAAGTTGAGAGCCACATTAAGTTTCCAGCTCCTTAGTACTTCATCAAGAGCTTGATCGATGTGGTTTGGACAGGGTGATATGTGTATGAGTTTATAGTAGCCTTAATCTTAAGAAATCGGAGTCAACAATTTGCTTAGTAACTTCCAGAATCGTTCATACATTGTTTTCCTACCTATAATTCTTTGAATGATACCATTTTTTCAATCTGCATTCTCAGTTGTGTGTGAACATGCCTTAATGAACATTTTCTTCTGGTACGATAGTCTGCAGCTTCATGTGAAGTGAGTTAGGTTTACATTTCTGGCTTTTGCACCATCAGATATCTACCTTGACCGATAAAGAAAAGGAGAACCGGAGAAGAGAATTAAAGGAATGTAAAAAGGAGTATTTGTAATGCTTTTCAGTGTGTAGCATGACGAAGACTCGATATATAATCTCACAAACTCTCAATACCGCTGCAGGTCCTTTTGGGCAAGGCCAGATGCAGAAACCTTTTGAGGAAGCCATTCTCATGGTCGGCGAGATTAGTGACATCATCGATACTGACAGTGGGGGTTCACATCATAATGAGGACCGGCTGAAACATAGTTGGAGTGCATACGATAAATGCTTTGCTTGGGATTCTGGTTATATAGTATTTGACTCTTCGGAGTATGTTGGCACGATTTTTACCCGTTCCATGCCTCCTCTATGTCATTGCAATTGCTTGAACCGTTTTGCGGAAAACATTCACCTGTCAAAAACTTTGGGATGCTTGTTGGGATGTTCCTCGTGACGAGTGATAAGTCTCTCGAGCGCACTTGGTTTTCGCACCCTTATTTCATTCTAACGTTGTATTACTGGCTCATGTTGGTTCTGCTTGAGGTAAAGAGACCACAACGAATGATAAATGAACAATACAACACAGGATCGTTCCAATTCACCTGCCTTTTGGACTTCCTCTTGGATATGGTAGGAGAATCAGTGTTCATACATCTTGATACTTTACAAACCCAAGAGAAATCAAAACCATGCAGAATTTCCGTGGATCCTTCATTTCACATGCTACGCCAGCTCACAATTTTCCGAAGAACCCAGACTTTCGTGAGATCTTCTTAACCATGGGAACAAATTGACAGTGTGTAAAACCTGTACCAAAACATGATTTACCAACCTTCATAAATCTTCTTTCAGGAAGGGGTCGAAACTTGACCAAGATTACTCCGAGCAGCAGAGTGGTCAGCAGTTTGATCACCTATTTAGCACAGAAGTTCCTCAGCATCCTACGGCTCAGCCAAATCAAAGATCTACACAAGCAAGATTGCTTCAGCAGAGTGCAAAAAGAAATCAGGGTCAGTCAAAGAAAACCTGTGGGTATAATAATGATCAGATGGGAACATTCAATCTGAGTGTCGCGACCTCCCCGAAGGTGCACCACCTAGGGGTTCGGCTAATGGATTGTTAAACCTAATTTAGCTCGAGCTCTCCCAAATTCATACCAATTCGCGACTTAGGTTTCAATTCTTAAACATGCCAAATTAATTCAATTGGAGTCGCCACTAATCGATTTGTGGTGGGTCGATTAGAAACCCATGTAAAATACTGGGAGTAGTATTTTACTCCTATGAACCAGAGATCATAAATCCGGGGACTTGAGAACCTATTTCTTCTATTTCAAAAGAAATTATTTGAAAGGGAGCTTGAATTGATTTTAAGTTTACTTCCTAACATGCAAAGTGATCATACGGATGCACAAACATTAATGAAGATGCTAAATGAAATAAAAAAAAATGAACACAAATGACCTAATGAAACAAATAAACAAAAAGACATCTTTTTTGGGTTTTTTATATGAATGATGCATGTAATGACAGACTTAATCCTATATGCAAATATCCTAATGTAAGTCTAAATGCAGAATTATGAATTATCTAATGAAACTAATTATCCAATAGCTAAATAACATTTAATTTAGACTAGGAAATAAATTAATCCCTAATTTAAATTAAACATTATTTAAACTATGAATAATGCGAGACTAAACTAATATGCAAATGCATGAAGTCTAATCCTAATGACATGACTTATCCTAGACTACATGGCATGCGAATCTTAAATTAATCTAAACTACGTGACATGCAATTTGACTAAATAACATGCAAAAAGGGATTTTTTTTGTCATTTTTTATTTATTCTAATTTAATTAAACTAATTAATCATAAAAAACCTAACCTAACATGATTTCTAAATTTCTAAATGCAATGATACGAAATCTAATGCAATTTCTAAATGACATGCAATTCAATATGCCTAAACTAAATGTCATGTAATAACTAAAATGCAATCTAATCATGATATGCAATTTTTTTTGGTATTTTATGAATTTATTAAAGAAATGCAACTAAATCGACGGATCGTATCTCGGGCATGAGATCGGATCGGTCGACTAATGCACGTGCAAATGAAATTGATGATGCCTATTATCTAAAAATGCATGAGCAAATTAAACATGATGCAAGAACTTTTATTGCAGAAAAGTGTTTATTTATTTATTTATATATTAATATATTATAAACACAATAAATAAATAAACAAAAGCATAAAATAAAAAGAAACGGGCCCGCCCGACCCGCGTACGCCCTCCACGAGAGGGCTTGTCCACAAAAGAGAAATTGGACTGGGCCGCGACAGGCCTAGTCCGACCCCTTCCTCTCCCTTTTCTTTTTCCTTCTTTTTTCCTCTTTTTTTTTTGGGCCCCTGCCCCTTTTGGCCCGCACTTGGTCACGCGCATAGGCATGTTCTAGGCCCACTCCTGCTTCGGCTTCATCCTGCCGACCAGCCCATCTCCTCCTTCCTTTCGGCGCACTACCAGGGCCTGATCTCGGCCCAAACCTGCGCGGCCCAGCCTCCACGCGCAAACGGGCCCATTTGCACGCGACCCAGCCATCACGCGAGCACCTGTTCATCTTCTTCCTCGCCTGGAATTCTCCATGGAAGACCTGCAATAAGAACTTGACAACATCTTGCTTGCGGCGGAGCCGCGGCAGACGGTGCCGAGATAAAACAAAGAGAAACGACACGCCGGCGGCCTCCCAACGTCACCACACGCGCAGCACAGAATCGCACAAAGCAACACCGAATTCGCAGAAAGCACACGCGAGGAAATCGGCACAGCAAAAGGGGGTTCGATTACAAGGTTAAAAACGCAAGGAGTCTAACCCTAAATGCAACAAAACAGTCATGCAAAACCCAATCAATAACGGCTTTGACGTTGATCAAAACGACAAGCCGTCGATTCGATCCAAGAACCAACTAGTCAACCGAGACTTACCGACGAACCAAAAAAAATCTCCAAGGAAAGTGTTCCGGATGAAAGAGCAGACGACGGCCGTCTCTCCCTTTCTCGCGTCTTCCTTCCTCCTCTTGCTTTCTTTCTCTCTTGGTCTCTTCCTCTTTCTGGAAGTCTCTCAGTCGATGCTTCTGTCTCCTTAGTAAAAGCTTCTCCCTGTCAGTGTGTGCGTGAGTATATCATTTGCTTTTTCCTTTTTTTTTCTCGGTCAACGCTTCCCCTCCGTAAAAGCTTGTTTAATCAAAGCTTTTTGTTTTGTCTGAGCTCTTTTCTTTTCAACGAAAGACCGTAAAAAGCTTCTGATCATTCAATGCTTGTGTCAAAGCTTGTCCCCCCCTTGTGTGTGCAACCCATGCTTTATAGTGGGTAGAAAAGACATCTCGGTCAAATCTTGGAAGATTTGACCGAGATATATTTTCTTTCTTGCTTCTGCGTAGAGGGCTCTTGCCAGTAGAAAGGAATTTCGGTCAAATCTTCCAAGATTTGATAAAATATATTCTGCCCAGCAATTCTTTCCCTAACACATTTATTTAGACCGAAATTTTCTTTCCCTAACACATTTATTCTCTACTTGCATCCTTTCCTCTTTGATAAAATATATTCTGCCCAGCAATTCTTTCCAAAAACCTTCTTGCCGCCGATGCTGTTTCCTCAAATGCATGATGCAATGATATTTTTTTAGGAATTAAAATCCCTATTTTCTATTTTTATTTTCACTACATGCCAAACTTAAAAAAAATAGGTGTCAACAGCTGTCCCTCTTTGAAGGTGAGCTCGCAGAGGTTGCGTTCAAAGATCAATTGATACCTAATAAACGCTATGCATGATATTTTTGTTGAGATTAACTCTCATTTTCAAATGTGATTATGACATGATAAATGCAAATGAATAAAGGAAGATAGAAACATATCTGAAATTACTTACCTGATTGGCATGGCAGATAAAGGTATGTATAAGCTTTGAGACCGTCCTCTTAAGCCCGAGCACCTGCTTCGGTCACAAAAGAAAGACAGTGAAAGAACTTGACTCGTTTGCTTGAGGCCCGAACCCTTACTTCGGTCACAACAGAGGCAAACGATGAAAAAGACCTGGATCATCACCACATAGGCGAAACGGTGAAAAAGTCCTGGATCGCCAGTATAGAGGCGAAACGGTGAAAGACCTGGATTGCTTGAGGCCCGAAATCCTAATTCGGTCACCACAGAGGCAAAACGGTGAACAAGACCTGGATTGCACAGAGGCAAAACAGTGAAAGACCTGGATTGCACAGAGGCAAAACGGTGAAGGACCTGGATTGCTTGAGGCCTGAAACCCTAATTCGGTCACCACAGAGGCAAAACGGTGAAGGACCTGGATTGCTTGAGGCCTGAAACCCTAATTCGGTCACCACAGAGGCAAAACGGTATAAGATTCCTGATTAAACTTGAGTTATTCAAAGTGAACTTAAGCTGAGAGACCTGTACATCGCCACAGGCTCTTGAAATGAGACATCAATACATCACCATCGGTACCTGCACATAGTCACAGGCACTTAGATTGAAGTATATACATTCATAATTCTTGATCCCTGAAGGGATAACCAACATCATCAAATCATCTGTTTCATAAAAAAAAATGCAATTCAAATTTGAGAGACCTTTTTTTTTAGACAAGAGACATTCAGTCAAAAATGACTTATCACTCACTCTCGTTCAGAAGGGTTTTTGTCCCAATGAGGGAATAGCTGAAACACTCAGTCTCACTACCATCATGTCAACAAAGGTCCGAGTACTTTCGCAAGTGGTACAATCTTACCAATCAGGGAGGTCTTTAACAGGACCGTAATTTGGGCTTGGTCAATGGTTAAGCAAAGGAGACTCATTGAGTCAAGGCTTAGAAAGAAAGTCTTCAACAAATGTCGTCAGGTTTACAAGTCAAGAACCTTGCTAATGACATAGAAAAGGTCTTGCTCGCACTTCTTCAAGCTAAGCTTAAAACATTAGGAATCTCACATTAATTCAAGTGCCCTATCAGAAGAGACTTTGTAGGCTTGTCTTTAAAGTATGTATGGGATGAAAAAAACTGGAAATTTTTCTTCAGACTCAACCTTTTGAGACTCAGACTTTGATTCACTGGGTATGATATATGATGTCAAACTCACTGGGGGTTATTGACAAGATCAACATTTTTTAGAATCTGGACGCATTGAAGGTCGACTTTTGCAGACTTGAGCCTTTGGCTCTAACTTCTATGGGCATCAGCCTTGCTTTACCAAGCACACTACCTTTTCTTGCCCCTAAGTTCCTTCACTTTCCTTCTGAATTTGGGCATTGGCCTTGCTTTTACTAGGCACACTGCTTTTTCTTGCCTTTATTTGCATTTTTTCCCTTTTTTTTTATCTATCGACTAAATTGGACAACATTTTGGGCTGACATCCCATGATGTGATGCTTATACTCTACCAATTCTGATGACCTCGATTTTTGCATGTCCCAATGTGGGTTTGATTTGAAACGAAATCATAGGTTTAAAGTGGCTTGCAACGGACAAGAGTGTTTAGGATATAGAAATGAATACTCTTCATCATCCCCAAGGCACTTGATTTAATATTCAATTCCACATGCAAAAGCAACACTCAAAGATTGATGCAAGTGAAAGCAAGAAAGTTTTTATTCATTTTTCTCCTTTTTTCATCAATGATGCAAATGTACCTCCAGTTTCCCCCGATGTGGGGTGGTTCTTGACAGGGGTAATATGAAATGAAACTCCTCAAGTGTTTAGGCTCAAAGTGGGCAACCAATGGATCATTTTAGTGTTTGGGATAGAGAAATGAACTGCTTCTCATCACTTTGGTTAATGTACTTCTCGCGAGAGAACTCTTTACTCTGCAAACATGACACTTTGTATGCTCATCTCACAATTGCATAAATAAAGGACTGTGTATGGATAAGGCTTGCCTTTCGTCATCCTGATACGTCTCATTGAAAAACTCAATCAATCATGGAATGTTAAATCAGGAAATTGCATCATTCAGCACTTTATTAATTGAATCAGAGCATTGACAAGAGAAAGGAAACATCACGGATAGTATTTCTTGAGAGCATCTGCATTCACGGGATTTGAGAATTCCCGACCATCCATCTCAGCTAGGATCAATGCGCCTCCAGGGAGCACCTTCTTCACAACATATGGTCCACTGTAATTTGGAGTAAACTTACCTCTAGGATCAGGAATAATGGGAAGTATCTTCCGCAGAACAAGATCGTTTGCTTCAAAATGCCTTGGTCGGACCTTGCGGTTGAATGACTTAGCTACCCGCCGTTGGTAACACTGATCATGACAAATGGCTTCAAGTCGCTTTTCATCAATCAGGTTCAACTGCTCAAACCTTTGTTGTATTCACTCAGCTTCAAATAATTCTATTTGGGACAGCACACGCAATGATGGAATTTCCACTTCAACAGGGAGTACTACTTCCATGCCATACACGAGCGAGAAAGGCGTCGCCCCTACAGAGGTTCGAATTGAAGTTCGGTACGCCATTAGTGCAAAAGGCAACCTTTCATGCCAGTCACGGTAATTTTCAGCAGTCTTCGCCAAAATCTTCTTGATGTTTTTGTTGGCCGCTTCTACTGCACCGTTCATTTGAGGACGGTAAGGAGATGAGTTCAGATGCCGAATCTTGAATTCACTAAACAAGCCATCAATGAGTTTGTTGTTTAGATTAGTTCCATTATCAGTTATGATGGCTTCAGGAATGCCGTAACGAGCAATGATGTCACGTCGGATGAACCTTACTACATTTCGAGCAGTGACATTTCCATAAGAGGTTGCCTCGATCCATTTAGAAAAATAGTCAATCACAACTAAGATGAATCGATGACCATTCGATGCCTTCGGATTGATTGGGCCAATAACATCTATCCCCCACGTTGAGAAAGGCCAGGGCTCAGACAATTCATGCAGTTCATTTGGGGGAACATTTATTTTATCCCCATAGATTTGGCATTGATGACAACTCCGCACATGCTTGATGCAATCACCCTCCAAAGTCAACCAATAGTAACCCAATCTCATGATCTTTTTGGCCAGCATATGGCCATTCATGTGTGGGCCACACATCCCTTCATGCATCTCCTGCATGATATGCGTTGCTTCAGCTGCATCTACACACCTTAACAGCACTGAATCATGAGATCTCTTGTATAGATTTTCACCACTAATGAAAAATTTTGATGCCATCTTCATTATGTATTTCCTATCGGCAGGACCGCTCTCATCAGGAAATTCTCGACTTCTGATGTAGTTCATGATATCATGATACCATGGCTTCCCATCAAGCTCTTCAGTTATGATCATGCAGTGGGCTGGTTTTGCCAAAACATCAATTTTTAAAGGCTCTACCTCCATTCCATCAGTGACTCGTAGCATGGATGATAACGTAGCCAAAGCATCAGCGAATTGATTATGAGTCCGGGATAAGTATTCAAATGTGATCTCATCAAATTCCTCCACTATCTCCTCAAGATACTTGTGATACGGAAGCAATTTGTCTTGGTCCCAATTCAAAATTAAACAAGTCCGAACTAATTGAATACTTGTATCAGAAATTCCCCGAATTTGTTTGCCATTTCTGTAAACAATATAATTGACAACTCGAAGTTGCATATTATCCCTTTCTTGTAACAGATCCGAGGGGAAGAGTGTTGCTAAATTTATACCGTCCAATTTGCTTTATAAAAAGAAGATATCAATGAACTTCTATGAAATGGTTTCACGGGATTCAGCCAATTGTCCCTTTGTTTGCGTCGGGTAGGGGATTCCTAAACTTCTTTTTTTATTGGACTTGCATCTTGAATCCCGTTTTCTTAAATTGAACCTTTGCCCGAAAAGAAAAAAGGGGCTATGCCTTCTTATATTTCTACATCTAGGATCCGACTTGTATCATTGATACTAATAGGAACTGAACCATTATGGCAAGGAAAAGTTTGATTCAGAGGGAGAAGAAGAGGCAAAAACTGGAACAAAAATATCAACTGTCCCTTGGCCCGTAGGTCCTGACACAAGGTTAGAATTCTAGCTCTTCCAGAGTGGTATCTCACTGATGGCTCGGGCCCCCCCGGAAGGAGGCCTTCTTCGCCTTCCACCTAAGCTGCACAGGAAAGGCCCAAAGCCAATCCCAGGGAACAGTAAAGCTTCATAGGGTCTTTCTGTCCAGGTGCAGGTAGTCCGCATCTTCACAGACATGTCTATTTCACCATCTAGTGTCTTCCATTCACCGACAGTTTGAAGGATGATCAAATTAGAATCTTCACTTCAATCGCCGCCTGAAGACCGAGAATGCATGCTTCGTACTCGGCGATGTTATTGGTGCATGAAAACACCAACTTTGCTGCGATTGGATAGTGTTGCCTAGTTGGAGAGATCAATACTGCCCCAGTCCCTAAGCCCGACAAATTTACCGCCCCGTCGAAAAACATGGTCCACCTATCTTCGTCAATGGACAAGATACGATCATCCGGAGAACACTCATCCTCTTTAGTATGCTTGGGATTTTCAGCAAGTATGTCTGCAATAACACGACCTTTAATAGACTTTTGTGGCATGGTTTGCACGTCGAACTCAGAAACCAATATTTGCCATTTAGCCAATTTTCCAACCAAAGCTGGTCGGTCCAGTAAGTACTTGATGGGATCACTTTCAGTCACCAGGAATATCTGATAGTGCAATGTGTACTGTCGGAGTCGATGCAGGACCCAAACCAAAGCAGCACATGTTTTCTCCACCTCGGAATAATTCTGCTCTGATATAGTGAACTTTTTACTCAAGTAGTAAACAGCTCGCTCCTTCCCATCCTCGGGTCCTTTCTGGGCTAACATCGCACCCAAAGACTCACTATTAATTGTGAAATAGAGAATCAAAGGGTGGCCCATTATTGGTGGAACTAGGACCGGAGGACATGACAAGTATGATTTCAACTTGTCAAACGCCTTCTGACAATCATCATCCCAGCGAATCAAGGCATCTTTCTTGAGGAGCTTAAAAAATGGCTTAGCAGTTTCTGACAAATGGGAAATAAATCGAGCTATGAAATTTAATCTCCCCATGAGACTTCGAACCTCCTTGGCGGTCTTCGGATGCGGTAATTCACAAATGGCCTTCACTTTTGAAGGGTCAATTTCGATTCCCTTCTTACTCACCATGAACCCGAGTAATTTACTCGAAGTTACCCCGAATGTGCATTTTGCGGGGTTAAGTCGGAGTTTAAACTTCCGAAGTCGATCGAATAACTTCTTCAAGGTATCAATATGACTTTCTCCCTGCCGAGTCTTGGCGATCATGTCATCAACATAGACCTCGATTTCTTTATGCATCATGTCATGGAAAAGTGTGACCATGGCCCTTTGATACGTTGCCCCTGCATTCTTGAGACCGAATGGCATTACTTTGTAGTGAAAAGTCCCCCATGAGGTGATGAATGCAGTTTTCTCCTTATCTTCCTCTTTCATCCTGATCTGATTATATCCGGAAAAACCATCCATGAAAGAGAACAGCTCAAAACCCGCAGTGCTGTCCACCAGGACATCGATGTGCGGCAAAGGAAATTCATCCTTAGGGCTAGCCTTATTCAAGTCGCAATAGTCGACGCAAACTCGAACTCGACCATCCTTCTTCATTACTGGCACAATATTGGCTACCCAATCAGGGTAATGTGAGACTTCTATGAATCCGACCTTCAAGAGTTTCATCACCTCCTCCTCAATTTTCTTTGATAATTCTGGCTTTGTCCTCCGCAACCTTTGCTTTTTAGGAGGCATGTGTGGATTCGTCGGCAGACTGTGTTCCACGATCATTGGGTCAAGACCCGGCATGTCCGCATAAGACCAAGCAAAGACATCTTGGTATTCCTTCAAAAGGGCGACGAGGCGCGTGGCTTCTCTTTCGGGGGGATTTGCCCCAATTTTTACTTCTTTAATGTCCTCTGCGTCGCTCAAATTGATTGTGACAGTGCGTTCGGCTGTCAGGGACTTTGGCCTTTCATGTTGTTCAAGACTTCGTTGGATTCCGGCGGGATCTCCATCCGAATCATCTGGACCTTCATCGTGTTCCACCAGCTCCTTCCTGAAACATAAAGTAAACCAATCAGTAAAACAAAAAGGGTTAAATATCTTTTTTTGAAAAATGATTTTTTTAGGTGTTTTTTTTTAAATAAAAAAAATTAAAAAAAATGATTCTTTTTTGAAAGATTTGGACAAAGAGAGCATGAGGAAAGTCCAGGCCTCAGGATTCTCCTTGGGTCGTGTATTTTTTCACTGTTGGATATCATCACCGGACTGGTTTGTTGTACCTCGTCATGCCCTCAAAAATGGTGATTTTATTGAATAATTCTGAATGAATTACACTTATTGAAAAGGAATTGCAGAATGAAAGATTGAAGAATCCTAAAAAAGCAATAAATGAAAGGAATTCTCACGCAGGGGAGTAAAGCAGAAATAAATTACTCATGTGGGCTTGCACTCATTTCCTCTTCGGACTCATTTTCAATGGCGCCAATGAAGAGATCTTCAAATAGATTTGCTATCCCCTCGAGTTTCTCATCCCGATCAGCCTGGCTTTCAGGAATCACATCATCCATGCCCCCCCATCCATCCGGAACAATGTCTCGGGGGTTGATATAGAAGCTCGGGGGAAAGGAGAACCTTACATGGTAGTCATAATTCATGTTTGGTCCCTCTAGAACATACATCTCCTCGTCATGCATCATTCTGGACGGACCCGGGAACGTTTCTTTGATACGAGGAGGCAATGTGTTACTCTCCACACGCTTTTGTGATTCATTAGTAGGCTGATCCCTTCCATGGTACCCTAATCCCGCCACACGACGCCTCCGGGAAGCCTGAATTGGATATCGGATCCCCTGACCTTTTCTTCCAAGTCCTTCTCCAGGAACAAAACAACTTTTGGCCATAATCTTCCCCACCATGATAGCAGCATTTGACAGCTCGGGGATTGGTGCAGGTGATCCCCGAGACGTATGTATCATTGATACAAGCTCGAACGATTGATAACTTGACTCAAATATATCCTCGGGCTCCACATACGAAATGGCGGTCTCATGGTAAATCTGATGGTCTTCTTCTGCATGAACGGTGACTAGCTTCCCCTCAACCACGAACTTCAAGCATTGATGAAGACTTGAAGGCACAGCTCCAGCAATATGGATCCAAGGACGACCCAACAAGAAATTAAAAGCAGTGGATATGTTCATTACTTGAAACAAAATATTGAACGTTATAGGCCCGATTTGCACATCCAGATGAATCTCACCCATCACCTCCTTCTTTGTTCAGTCAAAAGCACGAACGGAAGTTTTAGCAACGTTTAACCTTGAAGAGTCTACCCCGAGACGATGTAGAGTAGCCAATGGGCAAATATTCAGAGCAGACCCATTATCAATAAGAACCCGAGCAACATGCGATTCCTTGCACCTGACGGAGATGTAGAGTGCCTTTGTATGTCCATTCCCATCACCTGGTAATTCTTCATCAAAAAAGGAAACAAGATCCTTGAGGAGTACTGTGCCTATGAACCCCTCCAACTCGCCCTGATCAATCGTCTCGGGCACATGAATCTCACTCAATACTTTCATGAGTGATTTTTTATGTTTCTCCGATGTTTGCAAGAGCTCCAGTAAAGAAATCTGCGCCGGCATCCTCCGTAGCTGCTCAACCACGTCATATTCACTAGCTTTGATTATAGCTAGAAATTCCTTGGCCTCTTCATCGGTGACATGTTTTGACAGCATAGAATTGCTTTGTCCATAGGTGCGTCCGAACCTTGTCACCAAGTCTACATCAAAATCGTACGACCAAGGAACCGCCTTGTTACTACGGTACTCGTAGGGTTGATGTAGTTCAATTACTATCTCAGGCACATCTTCCTCATTGTCAACTGCATCCTCCAGGGGTGGCATGTCCTCAAGTGAGGGGTCTGACTCAGCTTCCACGGCAGTAGCTTCTTTCTCCCAATCAATGATAATATGAGAAACCGTCGACATCCCTCTAGCCAGGTTGCTTTGCACGATCACACCAGCTTCCATGCTCTCCTGGATCCTCTTCTTCATGACAAACAGTGAAAGGTTCTCCTCAGCCTGGTAGTAGCCAGCTGCTACCAACCCTTGATAAATGTTATGAATATTCAGTTTCCATTTCATTTTCTTCCCAGCTCCAACCTCAGAAATTGTATTGACGCCTCCCTCGTGCTCCGGAAGAGGATTTTTCTCAACATTTGGTTGAGAAACGCTGAAGGTGAACACCTTCGTATCCAGAAGATCCTAGATCTTGTGCTTAAGGGTGAAACATTCATCAGTCGAATGCCCCACTTCACCCATGTGGTAATTGCACCTCTTTGAAGCATTAAAGTTGTTGAATTTTTCAGGACTCGAACGCCTCGGCTCCTGAGAGAGCAAACCCCTCTTCTGCAAAACAGGTAAAACCTTAGACAAAGGCCCAGGAAGGGGAGTGAATTGCCTCCTGTTGAACTGGCGAGGCGCAAATGATCGCCCCCCGACCTGCTGATTTGTAAAGGCATGAACATTTGAAGGTCCGCCAGAGCTTGGTTGTGAGTATGCCAAGTTTATCTCCGCAGCTTGCTCTTTATCCTTCCTTGGAGTAAACTTCTTTGTTGGCTCATTGAACCACCCATCTCTTATTCCAATCTCGATCTGCTCCCCAACTAGAATAAGCTGATTGAAAGTGTCAGTAGTGGTGGCTATCATTCGAGTGCGGTATTCATGAGGAAGAGTTTTGATGAACATCTTCATCATCTCCATGTCAGAAGGCTCAGGATCAACCTGAGCTGCCAAATTCCTCCACCGGATTGCGTATTGCTTGAACGACTCACTCCTCTTTTTCTCGGCCCGTTCAAGATCGTCTCGAGAGGGAGTGATGTCGGTTATGAATTGGTAGTGCTTCAAAAAAGCTTGGTAAACTTCCTCCCAGGTTTGGCAGAGGTTTATCCCCTTCAAGATGTACCATTTCAGAACAGGACCTGTCAAACTCGCCTGGAATGACTGGATCAGCAGAGGAGCATTATCGGCATATTGGGTCATTCTCACCAAGTACATCTGCAAGTGGGCCCTTGGGCAGGTCATGCCATCATATTTTTTAAACTCCGGCATCTTGAACTTTTTCGGCATTTTCACCTTCGAATGCACAGAAAGATCCGTCGGGTACGGGTCTTGAAGGCCTTGCAGTTGCTTCAACTTCTCCTCGAGCTTCTCGAGGCACTTCTCTTGCTCAGTTTTGTACGAGTCATCAGCATCGGTCTTTTTCCCATAATCAGCGATGGGATCCTCTTCCAAAGGAGGCATTTCCTCCTTTAAGTTCACAACAGTGTCATCCTTCAACCTCGGCAAAGGTGCAGGGGCCGGGTTTAGTTGAGCAGCTTTAAATTCGGCGGTCATTTCTTGCATGGCAGTGAGAAACTGCCTCATCTGATCCTCCATATTGGAAACACGCTCGCAAAGCTCGTTTTGGTCCGCCATTTTAGTTTGAGATCGCGTGTGGATTGGAGAACGTGGATTACCCGTGATCACCTTCAAACAAGAAAGGATAGATAAGAATAATTGGCGAAAAGGAAAGACACGGTCCATGACAATGACCTAAAGACCCACTTTTTATTCATTTATGAACTAATGAAATTATTCTTACATGGAAACCAATTGAAGACTCAAATACCCCTAAACAATAATGCTAGAAATGAAAACAAAAGACTCAAGCTATTTCATCTAGCTTGATCTATATAAACATGGGAAATGACTTTCTTTCGCAACTGCTCATTTGCTCAAGCAAGCTTTGTGGCACGATCTTGATATCGTTCCGCCTTCCTCTTGAGTCGTTCGATCTCTGCGCGATTAGTGACCTTTACGGGTACATTGGGTATCTCTGGAAACAGCTCCGTAGGAATCTTGTGTTGCTTGATGTATGTGATCGAAGCATAATACTTTCTTTCCTCTTCTTTCAGCTCCTCCTCGGGCCATATCAATTTGGATGGGGAACACATATCCCACATGGATTTGGTGAAGTTTACCATGTCTTCTTCGTCTGGGTCTTTATAGGTAAAGTCAACACGAACCGGATTTTCCTCCAATGCTGGGGGCAGCTCCTGTACGACTTGATACTGACGAACAACTCTGGATGGATGATACCCGATCGTACTAGTAAATCCCATTAAAGGGACTGGTCCTATGCCTGCACAAGTAAGCCTTGCTTCTCGAACTTGGAACCATTTAGCATGCCACAAGAAATCCTTGGGATCGGGATTTTTCATAAAGGCTAACCATTCGGAATAGTGATAGTTTGGAGCATGATTCTTTCTTTCTTCAAATTTCAAAATTGGATGGTCCGAATCACTAATATCACGGATAGCCATTAAAAATCCAAAACCTTTTATATGAGAAAGGAACCAAATTTGGAGCAACTCAGGAGAAGCATGCAAGACCCTATCCCCGTTTTCTTGATATCGGGTGAGAGAAAGAAATGTTTCGGCTAAAATGGTATTGACAAAATTCGAGCCTGCACACATTTGCAATAATTGAAGGAACAATGGAATTTTTGCAATGAGGAAAGATCACAAACCCAAAGAAAGCTAAGAGAAAGATCCTAGCCATTTGACAAGATGTGGCATTCTTAAAACACTCATGCAAAAACGAACAGGGACAAGTGTTGCGATTTGCTCTCAAAATCTTTCTTACTTCAGATTCTTTGACTCTAAGAAAATCAGATAAGGTAGAAGCAAGCTCTACTCCGATAGGCGGACTAATCAACTCCGATCCCAGAGGTTTTCCAATGGCAATACTATATTCTTCCAAAGTAGGAGTAAGTTCATGCTCACCAAATATGAAAGTGGATGTCTTCGGGCACCAGAAATGAGTCAACGCTTGCACCAAGCCCCCGTGAACTTCGATTCTCATTAGCGGAAGAAGGCGGCCGACCTTGGATTCAACGAAGTCGCGACCAGTTTGGTCCAACATATCCCACCACATGCTTAGCTCGGCTTTAGGAGCAGGAACTAATCGAATGTCGTGTTTTCTCATGATATATAAACCAAGCTTAATGTGCAACCTAACGTCATGGACCAAAAAAAAGAACAACGTAAATAAATTGCAAGGTAAGAGTTTAAAAAACTTACTGTACAGGTATAACGGAAGCAATCACATACACATGCGCATGAAAAGTGAAGCTCGATTTCTACTCTAAAAGGCTTAACAAGGTGGAGCCACAAGGATGATCGGACTAGCCGCAGGCACCTTATGACTCCGGCACAGACGAAGAGTCGACCCGGGTCGCAAGCTCGCAGACCGGGGTGGATACTCTTGACACCAAGAAAGAAATTTCAGGGTTGAGATAGGCGACTCGTACCGCGGGCATGCGGTCGGAGTGGCATCTACCTCAACACCATCCTAGGTAATCCTATGCGGCCCAGGTCTGGTGGCAGGTTGTGTGTGTCAAAGTGTAGTGCTAAAGTAATAAAAACATGCACAACAATTGATATCAAGCAACACTTCTATCAAATTCAAACATTCATTCCAAACACCATCCTACAAAAACATTTAACACATGTGTTAGGGACATACCTGGAACCCTCGCTGCCAAACAAAAATTTTAAAACGACGAAAAACCGACCTAAGTCCACTAAAGTTCTTTGAACCAAGTTCCCAGCGGAGTCGCCAAGCTGTCGCGACCTCCCCGAATGTGCACCACCTAGGGGTTCGGCTAATGGATTGCTAAACCTAATTTAGCTCGAGCTCTCCCAAGCTCATACCAATTCGCAACTTAGGTTTCAATTCTTAAACATGCCAAATTAATTCAATTGGAGTCGCCACTAATCTATTTATGGTGGGTCGATTAGAAACCCATGTAAAATACTGGGAGTAGTATTTTACTCCTATGAACCAGAGATCATAAATCCGGGGACTTGAGAACATATTTCTTCTATTTCAAAAGAAATTATTTGAAAGGGAGCTTGAATTGATTTTAAGTTTACTTCCTAACATGCAAAGTGATCATGCGGATGCACAGACATTAATGAAGATGCTAAATGAAATAAAAAAAAAATGAACACAAATGACCTAATGAAACAAACAAACAAAAAGACATCTTTTTTGGGTTTTTTATATGAATGATGCATGTAATGACAGACTTAATCCTATATGCAAATATCCTAATGTAAGTCTAAATGCAGAATTATGAATTATCTAATGAAACTAATTATCCAATAGCTAAATAACATTTAATTTAGACTAGGAAATAAATTAATCCCTAATTTAAATTAAACATTATTTAAACTATGAATAATGCGAGACTAAACTAATATGCAAATGCATGAAGTCTAATCCTAATGACATGACTTATCCTAGACTACATGGCATGCGAATCTTAAATTAATCTAAACTACGTGACATGCAATTTGACTAAATAACATGCAAAAAGGGATTTTTTTTGTCATTTTTTATTTATTCTAATTTAATTAAACTAATTAATCATAAAAAACCTAACCTAACATGATTTCTAAATTTCTAAATGCAATGATACGAAATCTAATGCAATTTCTAAATGACATGCAATTCAATATGCCTAAACTAAATGTCATGTAATAACTAAAATGCAATCTAATCATGATATGCAATTTTTTTTGTTATTTTATGAATTTATTAAAGAAATGCAACTAAATCGACGGATCGTATCTCGGGCATGAGATCGGATCGGTCGACTAATGCACGTGCAAATGAAATTGATGATGCCTATTATCTAAAAATGCATGAGCAAATTAAACATGATGCAAGAACTTTTATTGCAGAAAAGTGTTTTTTATTTATTTTTTTATTTATATATTAAAATATTATAAACACAATAAATAAATAAACAAAAGCATAAAATAAAAAGAAACGGGCCCGCCCGACCCGCGTACGCCCTCCACGAGAGGGCTTGTCCGCAAAAGAGAAATTGGACTGGGCCGCGACAGACCCAGTCCGACCCCTTCCTCTCCCTTTTCTTTTTCCTTCTTTTTTCCCCTTTTTTTTTGGGCCCCTGCCCCTTTTGGCCCGCACCTGGTCACCCGCACAGGCCTGTTCTAGGCCCACTCTTGCTTCAGCTTCATCCTGCCGACCAGCCCATCTCCTCCTTCCTTTCGACGCGCGACCAGGGCCTGATCTCGGCCCAAACCTGCGTGGCCCAGCCTCCACGCGCAAACGGGCCCATCTGCACGCGACCCAGCCACCACGCGAGCACCTGTTCATCTTCTTCCTCGCCTGGAATTCTCCCTGGAAGACCTGCAACAAGAACTCAACAACATCTTGCTCGCGGCGGAGCCACGGCAGACGGTGCCGAGATAAAACAAAGAGAAACGACACGCCGGCGGCCTCCCGACGTCACCACACGCGCAGCACAGAATCGCACAAAGCAACACCGAATTCGCAGAAAGCACACGCGAGGAAATCGGCACATCAAAAGGGGGTTCGATCGCAAGGTTAAAAACGCAAGGAGTCTAACCCTAAATGCAACAAAACAATCATGCAAAACCCAATCAATAACGGCTTTGACGTTGATCAAAACGACAAGCCGTCGATTCGATCCAAGAACCAACTAGTCAACCGAGACTTACCGACGAACCAAAAAAAATCTCCAAGGAAAGTGTTTCGGATGAAAGAGCAGACGACAGCCGTCTCTCCCTTTCTCGCGTCTTCCTTCCTCCTCTTGCTTTCTTTCTCTCTTGGTCTCTTCCTCTTTCTGGAAGTCTCTCAGTCGATGCTTCTGTCTTCTTAGTAAAAGCTTCTCCCTGTCAGTGTGTGCGTGAGTATATCCCTTGCTTTTTTCTTTTTTTTTTCTCGGTCAATGCTTCCCCTCTGTAAAAGCTTGTTTAATCAAAGCTTTTTGTTTTGTCTAAGCTCTTTTCTTTTCAACGAAAGACCGTAAAAAACTTATGATCATTCAATGCTTGTGTCAAAGCTTGTCCCCCCCTTGTGCGTGCAACCCATGCTTTATAGTGGGTAGAAAAGACATCTCGGTCAAATCTTTCAAGATTTGACCGACATATATTTTTCTTTCTTGCTTCTAAGTAGAGGGCTCTTGCCAGTAGAAAGGAATTTCGGTCAAATCTTCCAAGATTTGATAAAATATATTCTGCCCAGCAATTCTTTCCCTAACACATTTATTTAGACCGAAATTTTCTTTCCCTAACACATTTATTCTCTACTTGCATCCTTTCCTCTTTGATAAAATATATTCTGCCCAGCAATTCTTTCCAAAAACCTTCTTGCCGCCGATGCCGTTTCCTCAAATGCATGATGCAATGATATTTTTTTTTTAGGAATTAAAATCCCTATTTTCTATTTTTATTTTCATGCAATCTACATGCCAAACTTAAAAAAAAATAGGTGTCAACACTGAGAAAGCCAAAAAGCAAATGAAGAGGAGCCTATTTCGACGATATTTTACAAACATACGTCAAAACAAATGAATAAATTGTACTAACAGCAGATGTCATAATCATATTGAATGCGCATTTCCTTAACAGTGGAAGAGACCGGGCACTAAAATGCAACTAAGTGATGACTATTTTACTTGTCAGGCAAAGAGAAACAAGAAGCTGAATCCAAATATTGTGAAGATTTTTCTCATTAAGCAAGAGTCTGCGACTACAGGAAATCAAAAAGAATGAAAGGAGAGCCCACACCCACAAAGACTCTGGGTTTAACTTTAACTTGCAAGGTGGTGCGATGAACCATGGCATTGGCAATCAGTGTCGTCATCATTCAATCAACCGAAGCATGATGCCACACGATATTGCAACACTGGTGCAAGATAACTGGGACGAAATGGTTCTCATTAACCGGCCATCATTAGAGGCGAACAGACTGCATCAGTAAATCTACTCCATAGACTTCAAGCCTTGGCACAGATCAAACGAATCATGGTTATGGGCAATTAAACTAAGAAGTTCTTCGTCCGATAATACCAGAACTATAGGGTTGATGGAGCATACAGAAGACTGACTCTTGCACTGTGGATACCAAAAGATATTCAACAAGAATCCCGAACAACAGGTGTAATGGGGAAAAGGGACAAAAAGAAACAAATCTCTAGGCCTTCTTGTTGCTACAATTTTCCATGGGCGCTCTGCACTCGTAACAAAGGATGTACATTTAAGATTAAGCCAGATTCAACGGAAGAAGCTAGATTCAATTCATGCACTGATACTCCACATAAGGCCATCATCAAACAAGCGAGCTTAACTTCGATCCAATCAATGCTCACTACTACATTCCCGCGATGGCTCATTTCCAGTGACAATGCAGGATTCTGTACGCCATGACAACTAAAGCATATTCGTCCTTTACGATCACGAGGCAAAAGCATATTTGTGAGCGTCACAGAGAGAGAGAGAGAGAAAGAGAGAGAGAGAGAGAGAGAGAGATCCTCACAAGCTTTTGGACTTGTGTCGGGCCTGTCGGCTTCATCCGGCGTCCCAGTCATGCGGTTGCGGCTCTGCAATTGAGTTCCTTAAACCTACATATCGAGAGATCACCATCGATAAAAAAGCACAACAATTGCACCACCATACAAACATGTTCATTCAAACGCTCCGCCTCTTCAACTGCCAGCCTCACTCTACCGCCGAAACAGACATCATTTCGCTCCTTGTGAATCGCCATGGGAGGAAAAACGAAGAGAAACACAAACAAACTCTCAGAGAAACAGAGATGCACACTCTCCAGCGGTGGCAACAGGGCCAACGAGGACAGAGCGGTGTGGTCCGCACAGCGAAGCAGAGGTTGAGAATCGGAGAGATGCCGTGTTGGATGGGGGAGAGCTCGAGGTCGAAGGAATGCAGAAGCGATCGCGAATCGGTCTCTGCCTTGGCGCTCCCGGAGCACCTTCCGAGAAGGCGTGTTACTCTGCCAACACCGGCTGCTCCTCGGCGGCGGTGTAACGCCAGTAATATGGACCTTGCCGTGGGTGATCAATGATCATTAATTAAAACTCAAAACATCGATCATCTACTTCCACGAAGTCTGCCCCTTTCTCTCTCTCTCAGGCATTTTCACGAACATCTCGCAAGCAGACCTATTTCGCCATCCCACGCGACAATGGCGAACCAGAACGACGCGCCCAAATCTGGATCCGGAGCCAACGGCGAAGCCCCGCCGCCGCAGCAACGCAAGGTGGCCCTGATCACTGGCATTACCGGCCAGGATGGGTCGTACCTCACCGAGTTCTTGCTCAACAAAGGGTACGAGGTCCACGGCCTGATCCGTCGCTCCTCCAACTTCAACACCCAACGGATCAATCACATCTACATCGACCCCCACAACGCCCACAAGGCACGGATGAAGCTCCACTATGCCGATCTCACCGATGCCTCCTCTCTCCGCCGCTGGATCGACACGATCTCCCCCGACGAGGTCTACAATCTCGCCGTCCAGTCCCACGCGGCGGTCTCCTTCGAAATCCCTGATTACACCGCCGACGTCGTCGCCACCGGCGCCCTCCGCCTCCTCGAGGCCGTGCGCTCTCACGTCTCCGCCACCGGCCGCAGCCACATCAGTTACAACCAGGCCAGGTCCTCGGAGATGTTCGGATCGACCTCGCCGCGGCAGTCCGAGACCACCCCGTTCCACCCGCGGTCCCCCTACGCCGTGTCCAAGTATGCCGCGCACTGGTACACCGTGAACTACCGCAAGGCCTCCGGCCTATTCGCGTGCAACGGGATCCTGTTCAACCACGAGTCCCCGCGGCGGGGCGAGAACTTCGTGACCCGGAAGATCACGCGGGCTGTGGGGCGGATCAAGATCGGGCTGCAGAGCAAGCTATTCCTGGGGAATCTGCAGGCCTCCCGGGACTGGGGGTTCGCTGGGGACTATGTGAAGGCGATGTGGATGATGCTGCAGCAAGAAAAGCCGGACGACTACGTGGTCGCTACGGAGGAGTCGCACACGGTGGAGGAGTTCTTGGACGTGGCGTTTGGGTATGTGGGGCTGAATTGGAGGGACCATGTGGTGATCGATAAGAGGTACTTCTGGCCGGCGAAGGTCGACAACTTGAAGGGAGATGCAAGTAGGGCAAAGAAGGTGTTGGGTTGGAAGCCCAAGGTTGGGTTTGAGAAGTTGGTGAAGATGATGGTCGACGAGGACATTGAATTAGCTAAGAGAGAGAAGGTTCTTGTTGATGCCGGCTAAATGGATGCTCAGCAACATCCCTGAGAACTTGGCACTTGCCTGTTCCTTAACCTTTTTCCTATGCTCTTTTTTTTTGTTATTTATTTGGAGATCAGGCCGAAGCAAGTTAGGTTGTTGTTTTCTAAGGTTTAAAGGTTTGAGATGTTCTTGGGATGGATATTGGTTCTTTACTAGTTAATTGTCTATCTTGTTGGGTAGACCAATGTGCTGAAATGTCTGTTGGATTTGTGGTAACTTACTCTATTCATTCGCTTTCAATTAGTACTTTAGATTTTTTTTTTCATTTTCTTTGGTTTGCCTCATTTGAAGTCGCTACCTTGTTGTTCCAGTTCGGATGAGCTTAAGGTGTGTTGAAGCCCGTGTTTTTACTTTCTCAAGATCTGCTTAAAATTTTGGAGAGTGCAATATGTTGTGCACAAGAAGGATAATGGACCATCCCCTTAGCGTTTTCGAATTGATAGGAAAGCAAGGAAAAATTTCATGGGAATGGAATCACTGGAAGTTTGGCTCTGTCATTTCATCTATCGATTGGTTCAACAAAGCAAGTGCGATCCAATGAGATGTTGATTTGGTCATTTTTAGTGTGGTCCCCTCGAGTGGGCTCTCCACCTCGTATGATTGTCCTTTTTATTGGAGAACTTTGTATTTGTGTTTGTGTCGGTGCAAGCATATCTCCTCACAAAGATGATTTCATCTATTAATAAGAGGCAAAAGAACTTGAATTTGTTGATGCGCATTGGGAAAGAATAGGACGCATGCAAAATTACTTGACGTCCCCAGCTTCAAAAGATCCACCGGTTGAAGTAATCCTTTCTTGAAAACATCTATAACGAGCAAGAGAAAGAGAAAGAAAAAAATATAACGATAGGATAGATTTCCTGTAAACCTGATCTTTTATACTATAGCGGAGGTTGCTCTCTTGTGTGGCATTGATTTGTTGAATTGAGATCGTAGCTATTTGTTTCAGAGGGATGAGATAGTCCCCTGAAGATTAATAGGTCGATAAAATGATGTAAGAGCATCATCTTGCTCTTTCTAGTCTCATTTTATATAAGCTACGTACTATCATCAATGTTAATTGATTTCATTATGTTTTGATAATCGAATAGCAGTCTGAAATCTGTGTTGATGTAGGTGGATTGCTTGGAAGATATCAAAGAAAAGGCTACATATCTCATGTACTGAGTACCTTTATTATAATATCCGGCTGAAATGCGAATATTTTGAGGAATGACATCCATATTTCAATCTTGCTCTCGAAAGCATATAAAGCAAAAGCAAGATCATGGAAAGGCACATGCATCTTATACTCATAAGACATCTCCGAGTAAAGAATGACGGAGGAACATGGTTAGCTTGAGGGGGAAAAAAAGTCTGGTTCTTATGAATTATTCCTTATACCATTGATTTAGCTTTTTTACAATTTTAAAATTTGCAATTCTTTTGCAATAAGTGGACATAACAAATGATGTGATAGGTTATGAGTTAACAATAAAATAAGCGAGTCATGATCAATGCCAAATAATAATTAATCACATTGCTAATGTAATCAATTGCATGAACTTGCTTTATCTTCGAGTCAGAACCTACCGTCTCTTCTCTAATTCTCGCATCTTCGAATCCACAATACAGGAAAATTCGATTAGCTCATTAATTTATTTAACCCACCAATGACAAAAAGCACCGGCTATTTTCTTGTCCCTCGGTCAAGATATGCCCTAGTCAAAATTCGGAGGAAAAGCACCCATTCGAAGAAAAGCACAGGAAAATTGAACAAAAATATAGGACACAATTATAAAAAGAACCTCACCCATATTTTATATATGACAGTGACTTAATATTGATAAATTACATATGAGCACCATGTGACGAAAATTATGTAATTGAATCTTAATTTTTTTTTTAATGACAGAGGAATCCACCACAAGATCCTAAAGCCCGAATAACACCAAAGGGCTAGGCCCCTATACCTTGGGGGAGACTAGTAATTGCGGGTTTCAAACCTTTGATCTCGGCAATGAAGGAGAAACTCTCAACCAACATAGCTACTGACCGTTAAGTTGAATCTTAAATTGTTAACATCAAATAACTCCATCTAATAAAGCTAGGTCCTTAATCGTACAAATCCTGCAGAAAAGTTATAATTTTCTTTGAATTAATTTTGCCATTCTATATTAGATAAGATAAGCCAACGACTATTTTCATTTGAATTCACATTAGTCGTGCTGGTAAAAGTGTTAACATTTTAAGATGGGTCGAAGTTGAATCATGACCATCAAATTCTTGATAGGCCACTTTCACTTGTCTCTACAACTCTTAGTTAGAAAATAATAAATGAATTGATTTTCTTCACATGTAAGAGCAAAGTAAGAAATAGTAGGATAGATCTGTAAAATTGTCATATTATAAGCGAAGAACATTACTGGATTAGTTTTGTCTTTTTCATAATCATTGTGAAAGATACTTTCTCCCGTCTCATGGTCCAACGTCACACAAGCAAAGAATTAAATGAAGCTTGTCATAGGAAGGAGAGGCGACACCAAGAAAAGCATATGAAAATGAAAAATATATACATAGAGAGAGAATAACATGTCTCCACAAATTAATTCAATCCCAGCAAACAAGCCAAACACACATCCGCGCAACCTTGCTCGAAACAAACACATTGTTTAGCCATGGCTGCTTTCGACACGAGAAGCAGCACGATAATTGTTGAATTCACTGCCCAGATCGTATCGCAGAAATTAGATATCTTGCTATCTCACCCTGTGTGTATGGAGTGCTTATTGATGCAATCCCGCGTGAAGGACGCCAAGGCGAAGCTAGCCAGGATCCAAGAGTTCTTTTCCACTGAATTCAGACCGCCCAAAACTACGGAGTGGTCGGGGCGGCTCCTTCGAGCCATGTGCTATGCTGAGGAATTCATCGACAAGTTCCACCTCAGAGAGGCCCGCCAGAGGCACGAGGCCCTCCACAAGGCCGCATGGCCGCTCGCCACACTCGTCTCCAAGTACAAGCTGGGGAGGGATTTGTCCCTTCTGGTGAATAAGATGGACGAGTTGTGTAAAGATCAGTTCTTGAAGGAGGAGGCCGAGGGCAAGAGCAAAAAGAAACCTGCTAGTCCCTTCTCCCATGCCAGCGTTCCACGGCAAGGCCAAAAACTCGCGAGGCTGACTAGTTTCTGGAATCGGCAAGCGCCGACAAAATTCTTATGTCACAAGGCCGAGATGGAGGAAATAATGGAGGCGATGGAGAGCCGCCGTTACAATGAGCTTTCGATTTGGGGCGAGCATGGAGCAGGCAAGACGTTCCTCGCGAGACGGGTCTACAGCCAAGCGAAGTACATGGGCTATGAGTGGCGCGCCTGGATCCAGTTCTCTGGCAGCAAGGACGAGCGGGAGTTCCTGTACGAGATACTGAAGCAAGTCGATAAGCTATTTGGGGATGGGAAGGACATGAAGATCGAAGATATAACGTCAAAGCTGTACCAGAAATTGGCCGAGAAGAAAAAAGTCATCATAGTGCTGGATGACGTGCTGCCGTCCGACAAGCCAAACTTGCGCTGGTTTTATAATAATGTCTATAAGTGGTCGCGTGGCTGCACAATCACCACAACTCAGGACGACGATATAGCCCGCTACATGTCTAATATGGGTACGCCGCCCTTCAGGCTTCAAAATTTGGACGATGACGAAAGACAGAGGATGCTCGCCTGGAAGTTGCATAGAGGATCCGATGGTATCTCAAAAGAGGAGATGGATATCCTAAATATATGTCCTGGCTTGCCGCTTTATATATCCTTACTCGGCGGGTTTCTGTCAAATGCAGGAGAGCATGAGCGCGTGGCGCTGGCTAAAGAGGGTTCTACGGTGACATTGTCAGATATATTACAATTGAGTTGTCATAATTTGCCGATCCATCTAATACCGTGCTTCATCTACATGGCTCTGTTTCCCGTAGCATTCCCCATTCCGACAAGGAGGCTAGTGAGGCTGTGGTTGGCCGAGGGCTTATTGGATTCATGTTGTTACGACATAGAAAGAAAAAGGACGAGGCAACCTGAGGATGTGGGAGAGAGATTCATTGTGGAGCTTGCAGATAGGAATGTGATCGATGTGGTGAGCTGGAGGGCAGATGGATCCCCCAAAGCTTGCCAAATGCTCACCTCGTTGTATGACATGATTCGCCCAATCGCGATGAGCGCAGGGTTCGTCCACATACATGCCACGAGCAAGTCGAAAGATGGGCAAGACCATGACCCAACCAGCCAGCAACGACAGGTGCTAGCCCAACCGCGAGAAAGAACCAAGATTCGGTGGCTTGCGGAGCACACAAACATAGTCACAGACGACCACAGCGGCAGCTACCTCAATTTGAATCTTGGTCAAGTCTGCTCGTTTCTATCGTTCTACTTGAGGAGAGGCATCCTCACCAATGACACCAGCACGTTCCTTAGGAAGATGACGTCCGAGACTGGTTGCAGTTTGCTAAGGGTGCTTGATTTGGAAGGCGTGTATAAGCCATCCTTGGATGGTGTGCTCCACAAGCTAGTGCTCCTAAGGTACCTAGGATTGAGATCCACGGCGTTGGATTTGCTCCCGAGCGCCGTCGCAAATCTGCACCATCTCGAGACTCTTGACATAAAGCACACCGACATCACTCTGCTGCCGAGTTCCTTATGGAAGGCGAGGAGCTTGAGGCACTTGCATCTCAACTGGTTCTACATCGACTTGAAGAACATCCTCAAGGCTTGTAGAAACAATGTCAATGCCTTGACTCAACTCCAAACCTTAAGCGGGCTGGTTGTCGGTGAGGTCAAGGAAAAGTCGATGAGAGACCATATGGACAGCTTGACCACGCTCACCACGCTCAAGCTTTTTTTGCAGCGCTCGGGTGGGGACGCCTCAGGCGCTGCGGGAAAAGCAGTCGCTGATTGGATTAGCTTCAGGCTCACCAATCTCCAGTCCTTGACCTTTGGGGTGATCCAAGAAGACGAGCCCGTCAAAGAAGACAAGACGAAGAAAGAAGCGAAGCCCACGGAAGAAGCCGAACCAGCGAAGGAAGAAGACAAGCCGAAAGGCCTGCTACCGGAATTGTCGTTGGCCGAACAACATCACGACCTGTTAGAGCTCTACTTGTTGGGCCAACTCAACAAACCCATCTGGACACGGCTCTTGCCAGTCTCGCTCAGGGTTTTGACACTGTCGGGTTCCAGGGTAAAAGCAGACATGATGCCTCAGTTGGGTCGTCTCCTGAGACACCTGAGGACATTCAGGCTGTTGGCCAATTCTTTCCTAGGCACTAGTCTGACGTTCGCCAAAGATGGGTTTCCGAGCCTCAAGATTTTGAAGATTTGGAAGCTGCCTGAGCTTCAGAAGGTGATCATTGAACAAGGAGCAATGCTCCATCTCCAAGAACTCGAGTTTAGGCGCCTCGATACCATGGAAAACGTTGAAGGGATCGACAAGTGTAATGAATTGGAGAATGTCTGTGTGGTGGTGAAAAAGGGTGCTCTTGATTTTGTCGGCTATCTTTGGGGCAGAATAGGACGGGAGCGGGTGTATTTTTACAAAAGAGAAGACACCAAGACGCCTGGATCTAGCGACGATGACGAGGACGATAGGTATGGGACCATATTGTATATCAAACATGAAGAAAATGTTTTTATAGATTGACAATTTCAATAATTGCTCATTAGTTATTCAAATGAATGATAATAATCAGGGACGAAAAGGGAGAGACGGTCTATCTGCATGTTGAAAAGGAGGGATGCCAACCTATGGATGACGACTTCGACAGTCAGTTGACTCTCCGACGGACGCTCGATTGGCACGCTGAAAACGAGAGGCGCCAGTCTGTGCACGACAATTTTATGGTACTGTTGAGTAAGAATCTGTCGAATCTCCGAGAGAGGTCCTTCCTACATGGGAAACGCGAATTGGTGAATCTGTATTTTCTAGGAAAGTGGCTCGATTGGCATGTTGAAAATCAGGGGCGCGAACGTGTGGACGCTGACTTCATAGATATGTTGAATCTCTTCATACATCTGTTGAAAATCCGAAAGAGGCTCTATCAGCTCTAGAGAAAAAGGAGCGCCATTCTGTGGACGACGACTTGAGGGATCCGTTGAATCTCCATAGGCGGCGCCAATCTATGTCCGGCAACTTCAGGGATTTGTTGAATCTCCGACTTCAGGAGGTATCTTGAATCTCTGCAGGCGATATCTATTGAATCACTGCATGGATTTGTCGAATCTCTGAGAGAGGCTCCATCGGCACGTTGAAAATGAGCGGTGCCAATTTGTGGGCGACGACTTCATGGATCTGTTGAATCTCTACAGGCGGTTTGCTTTTAATCCGGTCATTTATGATGCGGTCCTGTTGTGTGGGCTCTTAAACTGTTATGATTGTCCTTTTTTATTGAATAACTTGCATCTGTGTTTGTGTCCGTGCAAACATGTCTCTTTCACGAAGTTGAAAATTATGGAACTTGTATTTGTCATTAAGAAGGAAATAAATATCAAAACAACGATGCCCACAGATTTTCTATGGACCTGCAAGTTGTATATTGCAGTGGGGATTTCTTTCTTGTGTGGCGTTGTTGTATGCCGAGTTGAGATTTTAGCTATCTACCCTCAATGACGTGAGTGCCTCGCAAAAACTAATAGGTTGATAAAGTGATTTAAGAGCAGTGTCTTGCTCTTTCGTTGACTAGTGTGCGCTATGTACTATCATCGATATTTGTTAGTTTCATCGTGTTCTAATTGTCACAATATAATGCGGAAGCCAAGGAGGAAAAACTAGAGATATAGACGAGGAATTATAAGGACGCCAGAGATTTATATGGCTCGATTCAAGTATTAAAATCTATATTCACGGAGAGAGCCGGCGACGAGTAATTCATTATACTCGTACAATCAAATTACAATTGCTAGCGTACTCAAGTATTTTTTGAAAGCTAATTTACACCAAAATCAAAATTTTATAAATAAAACAAACTCAATTAGACGTGAAACTCGCAGCCTAAATCGGCAGGGCGTTCAAGCCCAAGCAAAAGCTGAAACAAAACGTCTCCGACTTTTCTTTTCTTTTCCCAGTGCGTCCCTCCGAGCGGCTCCTTCATAGAGGCTACTGTGTGGCCGTCTCAATGGAAAGAACCCTGCAAACAAAACCCTCCTTCGACTTTTTTCCTTTCTTTTCCACTATGGGTGAGTTTGGTTCAACTTTCGGAATGGGCTTTTGGGCAAATGCAAAGCTACTTTGCACTTTGCATAAAGATCTTTAGGGAAAGGCAAAGACTGTTTGGTAAATTCTGCTTTGAAAAGTAACTTTGAGGGAAATGCTATTTGGTAGAAAATACATTTGAAAAGCCCATTTAAATAATTAATTAACATTTTTTATTTTTATTTTTGGTAAGGTAATTAACATTTTTTATTTGTTAAAACATTAAAAAAATGTTTGGAACTTTCTAATTTATATTTTGGTAACAAAGTGCCAATTACACAATGTCTTTGATTTCTTTTTTCTTTTTGATTTCAATTTCATTTTAATTGATATTTCTTTTTGTATTGTGCATTCAAAGGTCTTCTGGTTCTTGTTGGTGGAATTTCAATGTCATACGCTCAATTTCAAGCTGGGCATGTTTCTCGGTGTTTGTTTTTGGTGCTTATATTTTCAAATGCGAAATGGAGAAGACTCCTGAACTATTAGAGTAACTTGCTACAGTCATGAGGCATTGAAACGCTGAGCTCCATCTTCATGGGAATGATGACAGCAACTTCATTTCCTCTCTCTCATGAAGCTTCCAATTAAGATGAGGTCTCTATGTAGCAAAGCTTGCTCTTCTCGAAGCATCAAGAGTTACATCATCATTTGAAACATAAATGTAGCAACATATGTCCTGACAAAGAAGAAATTAATCATCCTTAAAAATTACAAACGTCTTCAAACATTTCCTAAACTTGTAGCTATCTGATCACGTAAACGTGCCATGTCAAGAGTGATATCATCATTTGAAACACTATTCTCCTCATTTGCATTATCTGAATCCATGGTGTATAAATTGGGATTCAAATCTACTATTGTAAAATGTGCATCATTCACGGCATTTCTTCGTATAAAATTATGCAAAGTCATTGCCGCTATCACAATTTTCACTTGCTTTTTATATGGATAACTTGGCATACTCTTGAGAATCTTCCATTTCTCTTTCAATACGCCAAAAGCTCTCTCAATTTCTGATCATAGTGAGGAGTGAGCACGATTGAATACTTCTTTATAACTTGTAGGGCTTGGACCTCGTTGAAACTCGGGCAAATGATATCTAACTTCTTTGTACGGCCCCAAATAACCCATAGGATTTGGATATTCGGAATCTACTAAATAGTATTTACCTACAAAAAAATATCAAGAGTTTTTTCAACAAATACTAAATACAAATATCAACGCATAAAAATTGTTAATTAACTTACCGTTCGGAGGATGAGGAAATTGTAATTCACGTTTCCTGATGGCTTCATAAAAGATGCGTGTATTATGAGTCGTTCCCTCCCAACCAGCCAAAACAAAAGTAAATTCCATATTAAAGTTGCACACAGCCAATACATTTTGGGTTGGTATTCCTTTTCGACCAATAAAACGAAGTTGGTCGGCTGTAGGTACCACCGCTGTGATATGTGTACCATCTATTGCTCCAATGCAATCCTGAAATAAGAACACAAAACTCATGTGATTCATATTTAGTTATATATGAATAATGTATAATCATAACTTACCTTAAAATGTGAATAAAATCTTTGATTATTCCTTATCTTTGCTGGAACTTCCCTGGATTGTCGATCGGATGGTTGGATTAAATTTGATCCCATTTCACATATCTTATCCAAAACTAAGCTAAATATCCTAGATATGGTTTCCCCAGAGTGTTGAAACCGCTTTTGTGCTAACCTATTACCTATACCATGTCCTAAAATATGAAGAAACATCCTAATTATTTCCGTAACATCAATATTCCTAGATCCTTGCAAACCATATCATGTCACTAAATCATGCTTCAAATGATTAAATACGGTTTCATCCATTCTAAACATTCGAAAATGCCTTATCGGATTCGCATCAATGCTCATCAACTCTCTTAACCATGCATTTCCTGTATATGATGACGTCATGCATGGTTCTTTGAGACAACGTGTTAGCTGATAAGCAGCTACAGTATGCGCGACTGCACAAAGTTGCCAAAATTCTTCTTCTTCTTCTTCCTCCTCCTCCTCATCATCATCCCTAGGAGAATCTTCCATAACTAGTTAACGTAATAAAATAAAATTAGAATAAGAGCAATATTTATGCAAACCTCACTCAATAAAGAGAACACCACATAGCAACAATTTGTTCATCAATTATAAATCATTCTCACAATAAAACAAATGCACCATGTCTTACCACATAATAGAAATAAACAGCACAAATTTCTCTCACAATACAACAACACAACATATGAAAAAAAGTAGCTAACATCCTAGAAATGACGACGTTGTGCGAACTTATACTTGATCCAGTTGACTTTTTCCTCCTTGCCCTTCAAGTGCATGAAAATTTGCCTATTGTCTTTCTTTTTTGAAAAAGAATCTAATGCAAAAAAGTATAACTCTTGATCTTGCTTAATCTCAGGTATGTCATCCAACGTTTCTATAAGATCTTTGTAAGGATCAAACTCCGTTGAACGAGATGTGGCATTGCTCCTGCTTGAAATAGCTGAACAAACCATGTCCATTTGAGAACTTATCTTCGCACTTGTAGTCAATTTCTTTTGTTTCTTTCCTTCAGATTGCCTTACTGAACTCTGAAAGCTTCTTTTATGGCTTTGACCTTGTCCAACAGTCTTTTCACGTACATTGCACTCTATATTATCATCATCATTAGATGCTTCACAATCATCAATATCAAGTTGTGTGGCTACAACATCCTCATCAACACATAAACCTTGTGCAGGGTTCCATGTGACACTTCCAGTAGCAACTGTTTCTCCGAACATTCTATCCAACAAAATTTGAATATCCGGATGTATGCCTTTCGTTCTAAATGCTTTAACCTTAGGATTTTCCTGTTATAAAAAATAAGTTAATGAATTATTTCATTAAAGATAGACTTAAAAAAAGGTAACAAAAGAATGGGAAAAACCTGAATTTTCTTCTCCCACCATTCATCACTTGCATCAATGGTTTTTTTTTTTTTTTTGCAACCCATCCTAATCCGGTTTCGTTTAAAACCAATGCCCTCCATCTTTTCCATTCTTCCTTAAGATTATCCCACTTGCGCTTCATTTGATTTTTGTCGTAGTTTTTGCCACTTAGTTCCTCAAACTTCTTAATAATAATTGTCCATCCATCCCTTTTGTTACTTGCAGGACGGTTGCCATTATCAATTTGTTCAACGCACAACCTACAAAAAGTTTCCACATCTTCCAAACTCCAAGATGCCTTTTCCCTTGATGAAGTTGCCATCTACTAAAGTGACATAAACAAATTTAAAAGAAGAAAATAATCTAGTACAAACAAAGAAGGTTGTGCCTAATCATAATTTAGCAACATATGAGAAACCAATTCTATGCTTGTAGGAGCTATATGGAATAACAAAATCTGACTATATATGCTAAGAAACCTGAAAAGCTACTAGATGGATGCCACATGTGATGAACAGCTTCCAATACCACAAAACAACAAAGCTAAGGTTTGCCTAAAAGCATGTAGTTGCTACAAATAAGACAACATAGCAGATCAATAAACTAAGCCCACAGTCAGGGAAAAAATGACGTGAAAGTTCAAAAAGTAAAACACTAAAGCCAGCTGAACCATAAAATTGATTCCATAAAGTTGACCCTGGTTTCACCAAGGTTTAAGGATGAAGTCAAATAGAATGGACCATGCCGCTTCAGAAATTGGCATGGAGAAACCAAAGCTGTCATTGTCAAGATCTCAAAATTCCGAAAACAGGGGATAAAAAAAAGAAACAAAACCTAATGAATTTGAAACTAGTTGTTTGTCCTCTCCACATGAACCTCCACTTTCAGATCTGATGCTTCATCTCGGCTTTTGATCAAGCAAACTACGACCGAATTGTAATATATTATCAAGACAATTACTGAGCTAACATCAGGAAAGGGCTACATTCCAATGAAGAAAATGTCAATTTCCTTCTCCCCTCGTTTAATTCTTCACAGTGTCAGCTTTAACCGTCTGAGTACATCAATATAACTACGAATCCACCTCCAGAACATATACCAACAAGATACTTAGAGAGGAAAAAAAATTAGAGGGACGCATCCGAAGATCAAAATCCAGAATCAACCCCCACCAAACCGAATCGAAAAAAGAAGACCCCAAAACGTTCGGGCGAAACGAAGTATTACCTGGATGGAAGACGAAGGAGGGAGAGAGAGAGAGAGAGATATCACACGAGGAGAAGCTGCTGGAAATACCATAAAACACTTAGGACGGGACTAAGCAACATGTGAAAGTTCAGGAACCACTGTCAAAAGCATCCCAAAAGGAAAAAAAAAAAAAGACAAAAGAAACAAAGTTGTTTTCCTTGAAGCTAGCACTAGAAATCCAGCAGATAAAACTGACAAAAAAACCGAGCGGGTAAACTGACCTACTATGGGGCGCTAGATTGGCCGCAGTGACTGAGGGAGCAAGTGCCGGAGTGATGAAAGGACGAGCGACGGAGGGAGCGAGCGCCGGAGCGACGGAAGGAGCGAGCGCCGGAGCGACGGAAGGAGCGAGCGACGGAGACTTGTGCCGAGAGACGGAAGGGTAGCAGAGAGGACTGGAGTAGAGGCTGAGCGGCGGAAGTGAAAAGTCTCAAGGATTCACGATTCTTCTAGGGTTTGTTTTGGGGGTAAACTTGGGTTTCTATTAAATAATAAGAGTAGAAAAGGAAAATAAGAAAACTTCATTAATCACCCTCCAGCATTCCGAAAAATGCTGAATGGGAAAGCTACTTCAAGTAGCTTTGTAAAATATAGCATTCTCAATGCCAACTTTCATCTCAAAGCCTTTTGAAAATGCTTACCAAACACCCCAAATTTCGCTCAAAGGGCTTTCGGACCCCAAAGGGCTTTGGAAATGCCTAACCAAACACACCCTATATTACCTTCCCTGGTCCCCCTCCTTTCTTTCTCTTCTAGTGCGGCCAAAAATTCTTCGCTTTCTCTTTTCCAGCGATACGAGAAGTCCAAGCCTTCAACTTGGCCATAACTTGGACTCTCCAACAACAACAAAAACAAGCACTCAAAGTCCTCTAACCGAACACCCAAAAATACGGGCGCCCCTTTCGTTAGTTGATTAGGAAAATTCTAAATCAAGTTGAAAAAATGGATTCCTTGAAATTCATCATGCGGCCTCGAACTCGAGGCATGCTTTAACAATGATAAATGAATAGCCATCTGAAATCTATGCAGATGGATTGTCTAGAAAATATCGAACAAAAGATTATTTATCTTCTTGTCCAGTACTTGTACTCTAATGTCTGATTGAAGTGTGAGTATTTTGAGAGACAACATCTATATTCCGACCTCGTTGTTGGAAGGACAAAGCGAAAACAAGATCATGGAAAGGCCCGAACATCTTATACCCATAAGACATCTCCAAGCAAAGAATGACTTGACGTTTTGAGGGAGCTAAAAAGGCTGGTTCTTTTGAATTCCTTGTGCCATAGTTTTAACTTTTTCTACCCTAAAATTTGAAATTTTTGCTATAAGTGGGCATACTAAATGATGTGATTAGGTTGCGAGTCAACATTAAGAAAAATATATTACAATCAATTATATGAGCTCATCTCATCTCATCTTTTGAGTCCGACCCTAATGTACCCTCTCTAATTCTTGCGTCTGTGAATCCTAACTCCAGCACAATTGGATTGGCTTATTAATTGTTCAACCAACCAATGACAGAAATAACTTGATACTTTCTTGGCCCTCGGTCAAGATTTGGCCTTGTCAAGAATCAATATGGTGGAAATGCACCCATTTGAAGAAAAGCACATAAAAAATGAACAGAAATATAAAAAACACAATCACAAAAAGAATGCACGCCCCTATACCCCTCACATGGTAGCATGCCTACCAGGTAATATCTGATATATGATAGTGACATAATATTGACAAGCATCACATATGATGTGGACATTGATACTATAAGGTCTATCGAGTATGTAATTCTTATATGGATAAGTTGATGATGAGTGTATAAGGACAGACTTTATTTTTTGCTTTAAATGTATTGAAGATATAATTGTTATTTGAGATGCAATTAAATTCTAAACTATAGAAAATGCACAATTCAATCTTACATTTTGTTAATATTTAGTTATTTTCGGCAATTTGAAAGCCAAGTCCTTTATTGCGAAAATCCAGAAGAAAAGTGACGATCTCCTTTGATTGATTTGAGCATTCTATATTAGATAATATAATCCAACAAATGTTCTCGTTTCGTCTCACTTCATTGGTGCAAGTAAAGTGTTAAACTCTTAAGATGGGTGGGATATCATCACAAAAATTGAACTCTTCATAGGCCATATTTACTGATCTGTGTAGCTGCTACTCTAACAAAAATAAGTGAATTGATTATCTTCACATACAAGAGCGAAGTAAGGTATACTAAAATAGATAGCAAGAATAATATGTCCTCGACAAATTAATTCAGTCCAAGCAAACAAGCCAGCAGACACGCACTCACCCACACGATCTTGGTCGAAACAAACATATTGATCAGCCAAGGAGGCTTGCGACATAAGAGGCTGTCCTATGGTGGTGGGAGAGGACTCAACTAGAAGTCTTGCGCTCTGCTTAGTGATGCAAAGCTGCGCGAAGGATGCCAAAGGCGAAGCTGGCGAGGATCCAAGAGCTCTTGTCCACACAATATAGACCGTCCAAAACCGTGGAGTACATGGACTACGCTGAGGAATTCATCGACAAGTTGCACCTGAGAGAGGCTCGCCAGAGGCATGAGGCCCTACACACGGCCCACGGGCTGCTCGCCGTGCCAGTCTCCAAGCACAAGCTAGGAGGGACTTGTCCTTAGGGAGAATAAGATGGAGGAGTTGCGTCAGGATCAATCCTTCAAGGTGGAGACCGAGGTCGAGAGGAAAATGAAATCCTTCAAGGTGGACACTACTTGATGTGTGTATGAGTTTATAGTAGCCTTAATCTTAAGAAATTGGAGTCAACAATTTGCTTAGTAACTTCCAGAATCGTTCATACATTGTTTTCCTGCCCATATTTCTTTGAATTTTACCTTTTTCTCATTCTGCATTCTCAGTTGTGTGTGAACATGCCTTAATGAACATTTTCTTCTGGTACAACTGTCTGCAGCTTCATGTGAAGTGAGTTAGGTTTACATTTCTGGCTTTTGCACCATCAGATATCTACCTTGACCGATAAAGAAAAGGAGAACCGGAGAAGAGAATGAAAGGAATGTAAAAATGAGTATTTATAATGCTTTTCAATGTGTAGCATGACGAAGACTCGATATATAATCTCACAAACTCTCAATACTGCTGCAGGTCCTTTTGGGCAAGGCCAGATGCAGAAACCTTTTGAGGAAGCCACTTATGCTCTCAAGGTCGGCGAGATTAGTGACATCGTCACTGACAGTGGGGTTCACATCATAATGAGGACTGGCTGAAACAAAGTTGGAGTGCATACGATAAATGCTTTGCTTGGGATTCTGGTTATATGGTATTTGATTCTCCGAAGTATGTTGGCATGATTTACCCGTTCCATGCCTCCTCTATGTCATTGCAATTGCATGAACCGTTTTGCGGAAAACATTCACCTGTCAAAAACTTTCGGATGCTTGTTGGGATGTTTCTCGTGACGAGTGATAAGTCTCTCGGGCGCACTTGGTTTTCGCACCCTTATTTCATTCTAACGTTGTATTACTGGCTCATGTTGGTTCCGCTTGAGGTAAAGAGAGACCACAACGAATGATAAATGAACTGCAGCGAGATATAACGAGTATTGGGTTGTTGGAAGAAGGGAAGAAGATGTGCAACTTGATTGACCATTTTCCATTATATGAGCTAACGGCAAGTCTTAACAATGGAGGTTCGTCGGGTGCACGTCATTTGCTTCCTTTGCTTATAATTGGGCCCGACACATCTGCAATAGAGAACTCGACTGAAAAGAAAGGTAAACGACTTAATCTTAGATCATCCTTTTAACAAATGAGACAGCCTGTATATATTGATATACTTGAGAAGCCAACCATATGACTGTACCGCAGCCACACAACATCGAAGGTTTTCATGCCAACCTGAGCAATCCTTCCATTATCGATTGTAATTTGTACATGCAAATTAACCGATGATTTAACCTGCGATGATCTGACTGAAAATACTTATAATGTAATATTTAAGTAAGGTCTTAAAGATCTTTTCTTCGTCTTGCAAGTGCTATAAATGCGACATTTGCAAATGAATACAGAGAAATACCTCCTTATAGGGTCATGTACTTCAGCTGAAGCATCAGCCTTGAATCAAGGACCACACTTGCATTAACACATTCAGATCATGCCTGACAATCTTATGCGTTTTGGTTTTAATTAGGAAAGTGATACTGTTGGCTCATCTAAGAAAACCCACCAAATCTCACCTCTTTCATTTGCAGATTCTTCTGCCCAATCAGTGAAAAGTGCACTAAGTTGGTATTTGTAATTGAAGCAGTTTTGAGCAGTTCTAAGAGGCCGACATTCGTCAAACCAGAGCTTCTTCCTCGGTCATGTGCTTTTACCAGAGAAGCACTGCAAATTGCAGATAATGAACAATACAACACAGGATCGTTCCGATTCACCTGCCTTTTGGACTTCCTCTTGGATATGGCAGGAGAATCAGTGTTCATACATCTTGATACTTAACAAACCCAAGAGAAATCAAAACCATGCAGAATTTCCGTGGATCCTTCAGTTCACATGCTACGCCAGCTCACAATTTTCCGAAGAACCCAGACTTTCGTGAGATCTTCTTAACCATGGGAACAAATTGACAGTGTGTAAAACCTGTACCAACACATGATTTACCAACCTTCATAAATCTTCTTTCAGGAAGGGGTCGAAACTTGACCAAGATTACTCCGAGCAGCAGAGTGGTCAGCAGATTGATCAACTATTTAGCACAGAAGTTCCTCAGCATCCTACGGCTCAGCCAAATCAAAGATCTACACAAGCAAGAATGCATCGAGTCAGCAGAGTGCAAAAAGAAATCAGGGTCAGTCAAAGAAAACCTGTGGGTATAATAATGATCAGATGGGAACATTCAATCTGAGAAAGCCAAAAAGCAAATGAAGAGGAGCCTATTTAGAAGATATTTTACAAACATACGCCAAAACAAATGAATAAATTGTACTAACAGCAGATGTCATAATCATATTGAATGCGCATTTCCTTAACAGTGGAAGAGACCGGGCACTAAAATGCGACAAAGTGATGACTATTTTACCTGTCAGGCAAAGAGAAACAAGAAGTTGAATCCAAATATTGTGAAGATTTTTCTTATTAAGCAAGAGTCTGCAACTACAGGAAATCAAGGAGAATGAAAGGAGAGCCCACACCCACAAAGACTCTGGGTTTAACTTTAACTTGCAAGTGGTGCGATGAACCATGGCATTGGCAATCAGTGTCGTCATCATTCAATCAACCGAAGCACGATGCCACACGATATTGCAACACTGGTGCAAGATAAGTGGGACGAAATGGTTCTCATTAACCGGCCATCAACAGAGGCGAACAGACTGCCTCAGTAAATCTACTCCATAGACTTCAAGCCTTGGCACAGATCAAACGAGAATCATGGTTATGGGCAATTAAACTAAGAAGTTCTTCGTCCAATAATACCAGAACTATAGGGTTGATGGAGCATACAGAAGACTGACTCTTGCACTGTGGATACCAAAAGATATTCAACAAGAATCCCGAACAACAGGTGTAATGGGGAAAAGGGACAAAAAGAAACAAATCTCTAGGCCTTCTTGTTGCTACAATTTTCCATCGGCGCTCTGCACTCGTAACAAAGGATGTACATTTAAGATTAAGCCAGATTCAACGGAAGAAGCTAGTTCCAATTCATGCACTGATGCTCCACATAAGGCCTTCATCAAACAAGCGAGCTTAACTTCGATCCAATCAATGCTCACTACTACATTCCCGCGATGGCTCCTTTCCAGTGACAATGCGGGATTCTGTACGCCATGACAACTAAAGCATATTCGTCCTTTAAGATCACGAGGCAAAAGCATATTTGTGAGCGTCACAGAGAGAGAGAGAGAGAGAGAGAGAGAGAGAGAGAGAGAGAGAGAGATCCTCACAAGCTTTTGGACTTGTGTCGGGCCTGTCGGCTTTATCCGGCGTCCCAGTCATGCGGTCACGGCTCTGCAATTGAGTCATTAAACCTACATATCGAGAGATCACCATCGATAAAAAAGCACAACAACTGCACCACCATACAAACATGTTCATTCAAACGCTCCGCCTCTTCAACTGCCAGCCTCACTCTACCGCCGAAACAGACATCGTTTCGCTCCTCGTGAATCGCCATGGGAGGAAAAAACGAAGAGAAACACACACAAACTCGCAGAGAGACAAAGAGAGGCACACTCTCCAGCGGTGGCAACAGGGCCAACGAGGACAGAGCAGTGTGGTCCGCACAGCGAAGCAGAGGTTGAGAATCGGAGAGATGCCGTGTTGGAGGGGGAGAGCTCGAGGTCGAAGGAATGCGGAAGCGATCGTGAATCGGTCTCCGCCTTGGCGCTCCCGGAACAGCTTCCGAGAAGGCGTGTTACGCCGCCAACACCGGCTGCTCCTCGGCGGCGGTGTAACGCCAGTAATATGGACCTTGCCGTGGGTGATCAATGATTATTAATTAAAACTCAAAACATCGATCATCTACTTCCAAAAAGTCTGCCCCTTTCTCTCTCTCTCTCTCAGGCATTTTCGCGAACATCTCGCGAGCAGACCTATTTCGCCATCCCACGCGACAATGGCGAACCAGAACGACGCGCCCAAATCTGGATCCGGAGCCAACGGCGAAGCCCCTCCGCCGCAGCAACGCAAGGTGGCCCTGAACACCGGCATTACTGGCCAGGACGGGTCGTACCTCACCGAGTTGTTGCTCAACAAAGGGTACGAGGTCCACGGCCTGATCCGTCGCTGCTCCAACTTCAACACCCAACGGATCAACCACATCTACATCGACCCCCACAACGCCCACAAGGCCGAGATGAAGCTCCACTACGCCGATCTCACCGACGCCTCCTCTCTCCGACGCTTGATCGACACGATCTCCCCCGACGAGGTCTGCAATCTCGCCGCCCAGTCCCACGTGGCGGTCTCCTTCGAGATCCCTGATTACACCGCCGACGTCGTCGCCACCGGCGCCCTCCGCCTCCTCGAGGCCGTGCGATCTCACGTCTCCGCCACCTGCCGCAGCCACATCCGTTACTACCAGGCCGGGTCCTCGGAGATGTTCGGATCGACCCCGCCGCCGCAGTCCGAGACCACCCCGTTCCACCCGCGGTCCCCCTATGCCGTGTCCAAGTGCGCCGGGCACTGGTACACCGTGAACTACCGCGAGGCCTACGGCCTGTTCGCATGCAACGGGATCCTGTTCAACCACGAGTCCCCGCGGCGGGGAGAGAACTTCGTGACCCGGAAGATCACGCGGGCTGTGGGGCGGATCAAGATCGGGCTGCAGAGCAAGCTATTCCTGGGGAATCTGCAGGCCTCCCGGGACTGGGGGTTCGCTGGGGACTACGTGGAGGCGATGTGGATGATGCTGCAGCAAGAAAAGCCGGACGACTACGTGGTCGCTACGGAGGAGTCGCACACGGTGGAGGAGTTCTTGGACGTGGCGTTTGGGTATGTGGGGCTGAATTGGAGGGACCATGTGGTGATTGATAAGAGGTACTTCAGGCCGGCGGAGGTCGATAACTTGAAGGGAGATGCAAGTAGGGCAAAGAAGGTGTTGGGTTGGAAGCCCAAGGTTGGGTTTGAGAAGTTAGTGAAGATGATGGTCGACGAGGACATCGAATTAGCTAAGAGAGAGAAGGTTCTTGTTGATGCCGGGTACATGGATGCTCAGCAGTAGCCCTGAGAACTCGGTACTTGTTCTATCCTGTTTCTTAACCTTTTTCCTATGCTCTTTTTTGGCAATTTATTTGGAGATCAGCCTGAAGCAAGTAAAGTTATTGTTTTCTAAGGTTTAAAGGGTTTGAGATGTTCTTGGGATGGATATAGGTTCTTTACCAGTCAATTGTCTATCTTGTTGGGTCCACCAACGAGCTCAAATATTTACTGGATTTGTTGTAGCTTACTCTATTCACAATTAGTATTTTGGATTTTTTTTTTCATGTTCTTTGGTTTGCCTCATTTGAAGTTGCTACCTACTTGTTCAACTTCGGATGAGCTTAAGGTGTGTTGAAGCCTGTGTTTGTACTTTCTCAAGATCTGCTTAAATTTGGAGAGTGCAATATGTTGTGCACAAGAAGGAGAATGGACCATCCCCTTTGTGTTTTCGAATTGATAGGAAAGCACGGAAAAATTTCACGGGAATGGAGTCACTGGAAGTTTGGCTCTGTCATTTCATCTATAGATTGGTTCAACAAAGCAAGAGCAATCCAATGAGATCTTGATCTGGTCATTTTTTGTGCGGTCCCCTCATGTGGGCTCTCCACCTCGTATGATTGTCCTTTTTATTGGGGAACTTTGTATATGTGTTTGTGTCGGTGCAAGCATATCTCCTTCACAAAGTTGAAGATCGAAGGGGATTTCATAATAAGATCCAAAAAACTTGTATATGTTGATGTGCATTGGGAAAGAATGGGACGCATGCAAAACTACTTGACGTCCCAAGCTTCAAAAGATCCACCGATTGAAGTAATCCTTTCTTGAAAACATCTATGATCTATCATGAGCAAGAGAAAGAGAAAGAAAAAACATAACGATATGACAGATTTCCTATAGACCTGAAATTGTATATTATAGCGGAGATTGCTATCTTGTGTGGCATTGGTATGTTGAATTGAGATCTTAGCTATTTATTTGAGAAGGATGAGATAGTCCCTTGAATATTAACAGGTGGATAAAATGATAGAAGAGCATCGTCTTGCTCTTTCTAGCCTCATTTTATATAAGCTAAGTACTATTATTAATGTTAATTAATTTCATTATGCTTTGATAATTGAATAGCCATTTGAAATCTATATTAACGTAGGTGGGGTTCTTTGGAAAATATCGAAGAAAAGACTATATATCTTCTTTACCGAGTAGTTTTTCTATAAAAACTGGCTGAAATGCAAGTATTTTGAGGAATGACATCCATATTTCAATCTTGCTCTTGAAAGCATAAAGTAAAGCAAGATCATGGAAAGGCACAAGCATCTTATACTGATGACACATCTCCAGCAAAGAATGATCGAGGAACATGGTCAGTTTGAGGGAAGAAAAAAAAGGCTGGTTCTTATGAATTATTCCTTATACGCACCCTTTTTGCTTTTTTACACGTCTAAAATTTGAAATTTTTTTGCAATAAGTGGACATAACAAATAATGTGATAGGTTATGAGTTAACAGTAAAATAAGCGAGTCATGATCAATGCCAAATGACAATTAATCACATCACTAATGTAATCAATTGCATGAACTTGCCTTATCTTGAAGTCCGAACCTACTGTCTCTTCTCTAATTCTCGCATCTTCGAATCCGAATTATAGGAAAATCCGAATGGCTCATCAATTATTTAACCTACTAATGACAAAAAGCAAATATCATGTCCCTCGGTCAAGATATGCCTTAGTGAAGAATCAATCCGGAGGAGAGGCTCCAAATTGAAGAAAGCACAAAAAAATTGAACAAAAATATAAAACACAATGATAAGAAGAACTCACAACCCCTGTCAGGTCATATCTAATTTATGATAGCGACATAATATTGATGTTTTTCATATGAGCACCACATGTGATGTAAATTACGTAATTGAATCTAAAATTTGTTAACATTTAATATTTCCAGCTATGTGAAAGCCAAGTCCTTAATCATCGAAATCCTGAACAAAAGTTATGATTTTCTTTGAATTGATTTTGGCATTTTATATTAGATAAGCTGATCCAACGACTATTTTCATCTGAACTCGCATTAGTGATGCTGATAAAGTGTTAACATTTTAAGATGGGTCGAAGTTGAATCATGGCCATTAAATTCTTCATAGGCCACTCTTAGTCAGAAAATAACAAATGAATTGATTATCTTCACATGTAAGAGTAAAGTAAGGAATAATAGAATAAATCTGTCAGATTGTCAATTGTAAGCAAAGAACTTTACTGGGTTAGTTGTCTTTTTCATAATCATTGTGAGAGATACTTTCTCCCCTCACATGGTCCAACGACACACAAGCAAAGAATTAAACGAAGCTTGTCGTAGGCAGGAGAGGCGACACCAAGAAAAGCATATGAAAATGAAGAATATATACATAGAGAGAGAATAACATGTCCCCACAAATTAATTCCAGCAAACAAGCCAAACACACACCCGTGCAACCTTGCTCGAAACAAACACATTGATTATCCATGGCTTCTTCCCACACGAGAAGCCACATGGTGGCCAAATTCACTGTCCAGATCGTATCGCAGAAATTAGATATCTTGCTCTCTCACCCTGTATGTATGGATTGCTTATTGATGCAGTCCCGCATGAAGGACGCCAAGGCAAAGCTAGCCAGGATCCAAGAGTTCCTTTCCACTGAATACAGTCCGCCCAAAACCACGGAGTGGTCGGGGCGGCTCCTTCAAGCCATGTACTATGCTGAGGAATTCATCGACAAGTTCCACTTCAGAGAGGCCCGCCGGAGGCACGAGGCCCTCCACAAGGCCGCATGGCCACTCGCCACACTCGTCTCCAAGTACAAGCTGGGGAGGGACTTGTCCATTCTGGTGAACAAGATGGACGAGTTGTGTAACGATCAGTTCTTGAAGGAGGAGGCCGAGGACAAGAGCAAAAAGAAATCTGCTAGTTCCTCCTCCCTTGCTAGCGTTCCACGGCAAGGCCAAAAACTCGCGAGGCTGACTAGTTTCTGGGATCGGCAAGCGCCGACAAACTTCTTATGTCACAAGGCCGATATGGAGAAAATAAGGGAGGCGATGGAGAGCCCCCGTTACAATGAGATGTCGATTTGGGGCGAGCAAGGAGCCGGCAAGACGTTCCTCGCGAGATGGGCCTACGGCCAAGCGAAGTACATGGGCTATGAGTGGCGCGCTTGGGTCCACGTCTCGGGCAGCAAGGACGAGCGGGAATTACTGTACGAGATACCGAGGCAAGTTGATAAGCTCGCAAGGGACGTGATGGACATGGACATCGATGAGATAAAATCAAAGCTGTACCAGAAATTGGCCGAGAAAAAAAAAGTCATCATAGTGCTGGATGACGTGCTGCCGTCCGACGAGCCAATCATGAGCTGGTTTTTTGGTAATGTCTATAGGGTTTCGCGTGGCTGCACAATTACCACAAGTCAGGACGAGTATATAGCCGAATATATGGGTTTTAACACGGTGGTCAAGCTTGAAAAATTGGACGAGAACGAAAACAAGCGGATGCTCGCTTGGAAGTTGCATAGAGGATCCGATGGTATCTCAAAAGAGGAGACGGATATCCTAAAAATATGTCATGGCTTGCCGCTCTATATATCCTTACTCGGCGGGATTCTGTCGAATGCTGGAGAGCATGAGCGCGTGGCACTGGTCAAAGAGGATTCTAAGATGACATTGTTAGATATATTACAATTGAGTTGTCATAATTTGACAGTCCATCTAATACCGTGCTTCATTTACATGGCTCTATTTCCCGTAGCATTCCCCATTCCGACAAGAAGGCTAGTGAGGCTGTGGTTAGCCGAGGGCTTATTGGATTCATCTTGTTACGACATAGAAAGAAAAAGGACGAGGCAACCCGAGGATGTGGGAGAGAGATTCATTATGGAACTTGCGGATAGGAATGTGATCGATGTGGTGAGCTGGAGTGCGGATGGATCCCCCAAAGCTTGCCAAATGCTCACCTCGTTATATGACATGATCCGCCCAATCGCGACGAGCATAGGTTTCCTCCACATACATGCCACGAGCAAGTCAAAAGATGGGCAAGACCGTGACCCAACCAGCCAGCAACGGCAGGTGTTGGCCCAACCGCGAGAAAGAACCAGGATTCGATGGCTTGCGGAGCACACAAACATAGTCACAGACGACCATAGCGGCAGCTACCTCAATTTGGACCTTGGGCAAGTCCGCTCGTTTCTATCGTTCTACTTGAGGAGAGGTATCCTCACCAATGACATCAACACGTTCCTTAAAGAGATGACGGCCAAGACTGGTTATAGCTTGCTAAGGGTGCTTGATTTGGAAGGCGTGTATAAGCCATCCTTGGATGGTGTGCTCCACAAGCTGGTGCTCCTAAGGTACCTAGGATTGAGATCCACGGCGTTGGATTTGCTCCCGAGCGCCGTCGCAAATCTGCACCATCTCGAGACCCTTGACATAAAGCACACCGACATCACTCTGCTGCCGAGTTCCATATGGAAGGCGAGGAGCTTGAGGCACCTGCATCTCAACTGGTTCTACATCGACTTGAAGAACCTCCTCAAGGCTTGTAGAAACAATGTCAATGCCTTGACTCAACTCCAAACCTTAAGCGGGCTGGTTGTCGGTGAGGTCAAGGAAAAGTCGACGAGGGACCACATGGACAGCTTGACCACGCTCACCACGCTCAAGCTTTTTTTGCAGCGCTCGGGTGGGGACACCTCAGGCGCCGCAGGAAAAGCAGTAGCTGGTTGGATTAGCTTCAGGCTCACCAATCTCCAGTCCTTGACCTTTGGTGTGATCCAAGAAGACAAGCCCATCAAAGAAGACAAGATGAAGAAAGAAGCCAAGCCCACGGAAGAAGCCGAACCAGCGAAGGAAGAAGACAAGCTGATAGGCCTGCTACCGGAATTGTCGTTGGCTGAACGACATCACGACCTGTTAGAGCTCTACTTGTTGGGCCAACTCAACAAACCCATTTGGACACGGCTCTTGCCAGTCTCGCTCAGGGTTTTGACACTGTCGGGTTCCTGTGTAAAAGCAGACATGATGCCTCAGTTAGGTCGTCTCCTGAGACACCTAAGGACATTCAGGCTGTTGGCCAATTCTTTCCAAGGCACTAGTCTGACTTTCGCCACAGATGGGTTTCCGAGCCTCAAGATCTTGAAGATTTGGAAGCTGCCTCACCTTCAGAAGCTGATTATTCAACCAGGAGCATTGCTCCATCTCCAAGAACTCGAGTTTAGGCGCCTCGATAAGATGAAAGACGTTGAAGGGATCCACGAGTGTAAGGAATTGGAGAATGTCTGTGTGGTGGTCAAAAAGGGTGCTCTTGATTTTGTCGGCCATCTTTGGGGCAGAATAAGATGGGAGCGGGTGTATTTTTACCAAAAAGAAGACACCGAGACGCTTGGATCTAGCGACGATGACGAGGACGATAGGTATGGGACCATATTATATATCAAACACAAAGAAAATGTTTTTATAGATTGACAATTTCAATAATTGCTTATTAGTTATTCAAATGAATGATAAAAATCAGGGACGAAAAGGGAGAGACGTTCTATCTGCGCGTTGAAAAGGAGGGATGCCCACCTATGGATGACGCCTTTATGGATGACGACTTCAAGAGTCTGTTGGATCTCCGATGAACGCTCGATTGGCACGCTGAAAACGAGAGGCGCCAATCTGTGCACGACAGTTTTATGCATCTGTTGGATAAGAATCTGTCCAATCTCCGAGAGAGGTCCCGCAAACATAGGAACCACGAATGGGATAATCTGCAGGATCTCCAAGAGTGGATCTATGAACACCGTTATCGACAGGGGTACCAAGGCATGGACGACAACTTCAAGGATATGTTGAATCTCTTCAGTTATCTGTCGAAAATCCGAAAGAGGCTCTATCGGCTTTAGAGAAAAAGGGGCGCTCACATGTGGACGACGACTTGAGGGATCCGTTGAATCTCCATAAGCGGCGCCAATCTATTGGACGGTAACTTCAGGGATTTGTTGAATCTCCACAAGCGATATGTATTGAATCGCTTGAGGGATCTGTCGAATCTCCGAGAGAGGCTCTATCGGCATGTTGAAAATGAGGGGCGCCAATCTGTGAAGCGACGACTTCATGGATCCGTTGAATCTCAACAAGCGGTTTGCTTTTCTAAGGAGTTCACGTTCACTATACGGGACCAATTTGATGTGATTTTACTGTGGTCATTTATGATGGGGTCCCGTTGTGTGGGCTCTCAAACTGTTATGATTGTCTTTTCTATTGAATAACTTGCATATGTGTTTGTATCGGTGCAAGGATGTCTCTTTCACGAAGTTGAAAATCATGAATCTTGTATTTGTCATTAATAAAGAAAAAAATATCAAAACAATGACGCCCACAGATTTTGTGGACCGCAGCCCCGCAGACTGCAGATTCTGTTGCAGCCACTCTTCACTACCAGATGGTGTATCGTGTGCAGAACCATGCACTCGACCTGAACTTCCATGGTAATGAAGATGCCCTGTTCATTTCCCTGGAAAATGACCAAGCTTCTTGCATCCATGTTCCTCGGCAGATTCCTAAGGAAAAGTTAACCAAGCTTCTACCTGAAACTTGGATAACAAATTATGAACAGCTTCACCAAAGCAACAAGCCTGTTCATTCTGTTGATTCCGACTTTATTCGGAAAAAAGACGGCTTGGTCCAAGTCAAGTTCAACAAAGGGAAGGAAGAGACACCTCCAATCTTCCCAACACTTTTTCTGATCGAGCCATGTGTTCCAGAGCCAGTACCCGAAGAAGATGACCCGAAGAAGCTCGTTGAATTTTTCAAGCCTGATGGAAACTCTGTCCATCATTACAAAGATCCCTATGGTCACTGTTTTTGGGATCCATGGTGCCAATGTTCTTATTGCACCAACTCCCTTGACGAGTACGATCCAACGGCGGACAGAAGGCCCCGGAAAAACAAGAAGAGGAAGGACCCACTTTACCAAAGGTATCTTGAAAAAGATCCCACGGTAGGTCCTCTTGGTGACAAAATGGGATACCAATTTCTGGTATCATATTCTCCTTCTACTCCTCTTTCTGCCAGTACTCAAGAGTCAGCCACTACACCCCATACACCACCACCATCACCTCCTCCACCATCACCACCACCTAAAAAGTCAGCCAAATCCGTTGTCTCTCCATTTTACAAACCTATCCAGAAGTGGGTAAGAAGGCAGTCCCAGCCTTTCCCACTAACACTCCCCACCGCCTTTGATGAAAGAAAAAAGAGTTGCAAACCTTCTTCATCCCCTTCTCCACCCGAGATTTGCATGTTCAAAACTGAAGACTTCCCCCCTTTATCTAGGGAGGATGTACGTCTTGATTTTCCTGAAACCCAGGAATTTACAGACTCCGAAAGAAGGCATTATCATATGCCAAAAATAAACATGCCAAAAGACGTGGATGAACAAGGACGGCCTAGAAGGACCAGTCCTGCTGAGGCAGTACTAAACTGGCAATCTGAAACCCTCTTGGCCTAGAATGAAGCTCTCAAGACCATTAACACAAAGGTTGATGGTGTCCACCATAGCATCAAGCTTCATCATGATGTCATTCGGAAAATGCTCCATGATTTCCGAAAGCGACTCTCAGATCTAGAAGAGGGAAGAGTTTATTCTTCCTACCTAGAAGATTCGACTAAGGAGATTGAAAAACTCAAACGTCAGATAGCGTTCCTCCAAGAGGGACGAATGTCTCCTGCTCCATCAACGGATTTCATATCCAACTTTTTCGTCTCAGCAAAACCCAAGGTACCAGTACCTCCAGATCCATTTTTCATGCCATCTGAACCAGATCGTTCTGATCCTATCCGGCTCAGAAATATCATCAGAGACATGGAAAAGAAAAAAGCCATAAAGATGGGAAAAGAAAAAATAGGTTCTTCAACTGATCCAGACCAACCCAAGCAGTTGATGGTGTCCAATCCCTTAGAAACATACCTAAAGGATTTGACTGCCAGATCTTCAGAACCACCTCCAGAACCTAAACAATCTTTCCCTTCTATAAATACCATCAACAACCCAGAAGACTCTGCTTCTGAGGATGACATTCCAGAAGAATTCTCATCTTCAGCATCTTCATCCAATGGTTCTACTCCTCCTCTTTACATGGCCGACCCTGATCCGGATCCGCCACCAGAACCAATGTATGAGGATAGCCCTTCTGAACCCCAAGTTGTGTTTCCAGACCAACCTCGAGCCCATACACACTCATCTCACCTAAACACAGGGTTTTTTACAATCGATGATATTCCCTTTTCCAAATGGCCAGATCGATTCCAGGAATTTCATTCATGGCTTATTACCCAGAAGTTAACCCGAGACAGCAATTATGATATTCTCCTTGAATTTACCTCTAAATTCACTGGCTCACTCAAAGATTGGTGGAGTTGCATCCTTGAAGCCAATCAAGTCCAGTTTTTGGTTTCGACCAATTTTAAAGATAATATTTCCGCTATGCACAAGTTCTTTTGCGGAGATATGGAGAATACTAAAGAAGCCCAAAGGCGAGAGTTCTTTGAAAGGAAATGCTGTTCTCTCTGGCGAAAAAGATCTAGATCGCCATTTCCAAGCCATGCACAAGCTCTTCTATGCCCTGGGAGCTGATGAAAGCCTAAAACAAGTCTTTCTCAACTCCATTCCTAAGGAGATTTCCCAAGTAGTGGAAAAATCTCTCGGCACAAAAACCCTAAAGCTTACAGATGTGACAATTGGCCAACTCCAGCAAGAAATTCATATGGGGATTGAGGAACTTTGTAGCAGGAAACACTCTTTCCAACAATTCCTCAAACAAAGCCCTCATTTGAACAAGAATTGTTCAAAAGATTATTTGAAGATCAAATGCCCTGGAGACAAAGATGCTATTTGCAATCATTACAAACACAAGAAGAAGAAGCATTTCGGAAAGTATCATCTTCCTGATGATAACTTCCAGCACAGACGCCCCAAGAAGAGAAGATTTCTCAGAAGGAAAAGAAAATCCTTCGACTCCAATTCCTCCGGGAAAAGAAGGTTCTCTCAGTCCAAGTCCAAGCGTTGTTACATTTGCAATAAAAAGGGACACTTTGCCAAAAATTGTCCACAGGCAAAGCGAAACAACATCAACGTCATCATGCAAATTGAACAACAAACCGGCATATCCCTTCAAGATGACGACTTGGAATCAATATTCTCTATTGATGATGAGCCTTCCGACGAGACAATTTGTCCCATCCCGTATTTCCCAGAAGAAGACGAAGACGATGAATATGGTGAGAAAGATCTCTTTCATTTTGCTCCAGAAATATTCCCACAAGATCCATACTACCTCCCACCATATTTTCCTGTAAAAATATTTCTTACAAAATACTCCAAACCTATCACAGTCATAGCCATGATAGATACCGGAGCACATGCATCCTTGTTTGACCCAAAAATACTCCCAGATGAATATTGGACACCTCATGTTCGATATTTCACTTCAGCATCTGGAGACACTTTTTCTGCTAGTGTCAGATCAAAACCCATCACCATACAATTCTTCCCACAGTGTTCTATCACCACTAAAATTCTTGGATGCCCTTTCCCAAACAAAGACCTTATCATTGGTTGGGATATTATATCCCAGCTTCCTAAGCTCAAAATCATTAGTGGAAAAGGTCTCAAGTTCAAAGGAACTTTTCAAGAATTCACTAGTATCCAAAGGTTTTTCTCCATTGATATCAACATTCTCGATCCTATCATGCAAAGTCTTTTAGACTCTTGTGCGGATAATCACTCAGAGTTCTTGCAAAAATGCCCACACCCACTGTGGCAGAACTCACAGTTTTTTATTCGCCTCCCTTTCAAACAGAATGAAGATATCAACCCGACAAAAGCCAGTCATTCGGGTATGAATCCTGAACATCTTGCTCTTGCTCAACAGGAGTGTTCTGAACTCCTACAACAAGGGCTCATCGAACCCTCTGATTCCCAGTGGGCTTGTGAAGCCTTTTATGTCAACAAACGAGCAGAGCAGAATAGAGGAAAACTTCGTTTGGTCATCAATTATCAACCCCTTAATATCTTTCTTCGAGATGACAAATTTCCTCTACCATCAAGAAAATCCCTTTTTGCTAGCCTATCCAAAGCTAAGATCTATTCAACGTTTGATCTTAAAGCGGGATTTTGGCAACTTGGAATTCACCCTGATGACAGATCCAAAACTGGATTCTGTATCCCAAATCAGCACTACCAATGGAAAGTTTTGCCATTCGGGCTAAAAACAGCCCCATCCCTTTTCCAAAAAGCCATGTGCCAAATTTTCAGTCCAATTCTGGACAGTGCTGCCATCTACATAGACGATATTTTGCTCTACAGTCCTGATGAGCAATCTCATGCTGAACTCCTCCAAAAATTCATCCAACTTGTCCAAAAGCATGGAATTATGTTGTCTCAGAAAAAGATGACTATTGCGCAGCAAAGAATTGAGTTTCTTGGAATGAATCTTGACCAAGGAACATATCAGCCAGGTCCGCATATTGCAAAGGAATTACTCAAATTCCCAGAAAAGGAACTTACAGTTAAACAGGTTCAAATATTTCTTGGTATAGTTAATTATATCCGGGATTTTGTTCCTCAACTGTCTAAGCTCCTTATACCTCTCCAAAAAATGCTGAGAAAAGAGGCCCCGCCTTGGGGAAAGGACCAGACTGAAGCCCTTGCCAAACTTAAGGAGATCATGCAAGATCTACCTCCTCTTCAGATTCCTTCCACAGGGAAAAGAATTCTCCAGACAGACGCTAGTGATGAATACTGGGCAGCGGTATTGTTTGAAGAGATTGATGGCAAGAGGTACGTTTGTGGATACAAAAGTGGTAAGTTCTCTACAGCCGAAACCCATTACCACTCCACATTCAAAGAAATATTGGCAGTAAAGAATGGAATAAAAAAGTTCGAATTCCATCTTATTGGCCATCATTTCTTAGTGGAAATGGATATGGCTTCTTTCCCTCAAATGGTAAAATTCAAACAGAAGCAAATCCCTCATCCACAGCTTTTAAGGTGGGCAGAATGGTTTTCAAAATATTCTTTTGAAACCAAACACATTGCAGGAAAGAAAAATGTCCTTGCTGATTTTCTTTCCAGACCTAAGGCTCCCTTAGAAATCAACATGTATGTGAAAAGAAATCACCGTGGTGACACGTACAGGGTCCAAGACATACGAGGTCCCAAAATTGAATATCCTCCAGAAATACCAGCTGCTATTGAGGAGAACATGTTGTTGGAAAAACTTAATGATTTCCTTCATTCTAGTGAGTACAGCATATTCGCTAATTATGGAGGATTGCTCTTGAAACCTGATGGACTCCATCCGGACTACCCATTCATCCATCCACTCACCTGGAACTCAGAACAGGAATTTCCCGAAAGATTAAAATGGATGTTTTGGTATTTGTTTAACCAGTACACCATAGCTGTTCAGTTCCCTACTGAGCAAATATGGCAAGCTCTCACACAAACACTCAGAGCACAGGATCACAGACGCCACAGGTTAAAACATTTGTTCTCACTGTTAAATTGGTTTATGCCCCTTAGCGCCTGGCGTGCTATTTTTGGCACTGAAAACCAACAGGGACGACCAGAACCAGAAAGACACACCATTATTCTCTTTCATCGTCCATGGATATTCATCCACCCAACAGGAGATCATGGGAAAAGACCATCACATATAGGAACAAGTTCCTATAGACCTCAGCACCATCTGCAAGTACACTACGTGTATGGAACATTTCCCAAGATGCATCGCCTCTGACCCACAGTCTTACAGAGAACTCCAGAGAGTTTTGTGTCAAGCAAATCGGACAATCCCTCCAGAAGCTTGGCCATCTCATGCAGACAATGTTTCATGGGATGCCAATAATGTCAAAGAATCAGTCCAAGAAGCCCTCGAAGTCTACCGACTTGGACACCCTGAAGAATTTCCATCACCATCAGCCCAACCAGATCCAACCAGCACCATATTCCAAGACTCCCAAGACCCATGGGCCGAATATGGACCATTCTCCGATCCATTCTATGCAAGTTCTTCAAGACCACCACACATGGTAGAAGAAGAAATTGAAGCCCTAATTAGAGACTTCAAAAGACAAAAAGGATGGCCCCGCTTTCTATCTCGGTGAAAGCTCTTCTACACAAGTGGAAGAAACTGACCTCTCTCTCTCACAGATCAGCACAGATTTGCAAAATTATCGAGATCCGCAAAATTGGCCTCAGCCAACAATGCCGCGTGAGGAGACCCCACCAATAGACTCTCCAGCACATCTTTCCTACTGGGAAAGAATCCTAAGCACTGCTACTCCCACTCATCAGACAAGCCAGGGAAGACAAAGTGAACCTGAAGACTCGGAAGACTCCAATGATAACACTGAAGAACCCATCAACCGAGACTACAGGGACTAGTCTAAATATGTGTGATTATGTAAAAAGTGTTTTCGGCCGCCATCACGGACCAAGTACTGTAGCGTACTGTAGCAATGTACTGTAGCAGTCACGGATTGTACTACGAGTATACTGTTTTGCACTGTGCAAACAGTAAAGTACTGTAGAAAGCACTGTAGCACTGTAGCAACAGTGACTTAAACTCGTCTATAAAAGACGAGGAGTGTGGAGTGAAGAATAAGACCAGGAGATCCCAGTTTGTGAAAATTTCTCTTGAAACCATGTTCCCCTAAACACTTTCCTTTCTTCTTCCGAGCCTGGTAAAAGCCTCTAGGAGATGCAGCTTCTTCTGGTTCTAACGTAGGGCTCAAAGTTCTTGGTTTCCGCTGGCTAAGGTCCTGTTCAGTTCCCTAAAAGGCAGACCCTTGAGGCTTGAGCTCGGAGGCTCGCCGTGTGGGTAGCATACCTGGGAATGAATGGACCTTTGTCCTAATTTGGTATCAGATGAATATTGGACACCTCATGTTCGATATTTCACTTCAGCATCTGGAGACACTTTTTCTGCTAGTGTCAGATCAAAACCCATCACCATACAATTCTTCCCGCAGTGTTCTATCACCACTAAAATTCTTGGATGCCCTTTCCCAAACAAAGACCTTATCATTGGTTGGGATATTATATCCCAGCTTCCTAAGCTCAAAATCATTAGTGGAAAAGGTCTCAAGTTCAAAGGAACTTTTCAAGAATTCACTAGTATCCAAAGGTTTTTCTCCATTGATATCAACATTCTCGATCCTATCATGCAAAGTCTTTTAGACTCTTGTGCGGATAATCACTCAGAGTTCTTGCAAAAATGCCCACACCCACTATGGCAGAACTCACAGTTTTTTATTCGCCTCCCTTTCAAACAGAATGAAGATATCAACCCGACAAAAGCCAGTCATTCGGGTATGAATCCTGAACATCTTGCTCTTGCTCAACAGGAGTGTTCTGAACTCCTACAACAAGGGCTCATCGAACCCTCTGATTCCCAGTGGGCTTGTGAAGCCTTTTATGTCAACAAACGAGCAGAGCAGAATAGAGGAAAACTTCGTTTGGTCATCAATTATCAACCCCTTAATATCTTTCTTCGAGATGACAAATTTCCTCTACCATCAAGAAAATCCCTTTTTGCTAGCCTATCCAAAGCTAAGATCTATTCAACGTTTGATCTTAAAGCGGGATTTTGGCAACTTGGAATTCACCCTGATGACAGATCCAAAACTGGATTCTGTATCCCAAATCAGCACTACCAATGGAAAGTTTTGCCATTCGGGCTAAAAACAGCCCCATCCCTTTTCCAAAAAGCCATGTGCCAAATTTTCAGTCCAATTCTGGACAGTGCTGCCATCTACATAGACGATATTTTGCTCTACAGTCCTGATGAGCAATCTCATGCTGAACTCCTCCAAAAATTCATCCAACTTGTCCAAAAGCATGGAATTATGTTGTCTCAGAAAAAGATGACTATTGCGCAGCAAAGAATTGAGTTTCTTGGAATGAATCTTGACCAAGGAACATATCAGCCAGGTCCGCATATTGCCAAGGAATTACTCAAATTCCCAGAAAAGGAACTTACAGTTAAACAGGTTCAAATATTTCTTGGTATAGTTAATTATATCCGGGATTTTGTTCCTCAACTGTCTAAGCTCCTTATACCTCTCCAAAAAATGCTGAGAAAAGAGGCCCCGCCTTGGGGAAAGGACCAGACTGAAGCCCTTGCCAAACTTAAGGAGATCATGCAAGATCTACCTCCTCTTCAGATTCCTTCCACAGGGAAAAGAATTCTCCAGACAGACGCTAGTGATGAATACTGGGCAGCGGTATTGTTTGAAGAGATTGATGGCAAGAGGTACGTTTGTGGATACAAAAGTGGTAAGTTCTCTACAGCCGAAACCCATTACCACTCCACATTCAAAGAAATATTGGCAGTAAAGAATGGAATAAAAAAGTTCGAATTCCATCTTATTGGCCATCATTTCTTAGTGGAAATGGATATGGCTTCTTTCCCTCAAATGGTAAAATTCAAACAGAAGCAAATCCCTCATCCACAGCTTTTAAGGTGGGCAGAATGGTTTTCAAAATATTCTTTTGAAACCAAACACATTGCAGGAAAGAAAAATGTCCTTGCTGATTTTCTTTCCAGACCTAAGGCTCCCTTAGAAATCAACATGTATGTGAAAAGAAATCACCGTGGTGACACGTACAGGGTCCAAGACATACGAGGTCCCAAAATTGAATATCCTCCAGAAATACCAGCTGCTATTGAGGAGAACATGTTGTTGGAAAAACTTAATGATTTCCTTCATCTAGTGAGTACAGCATATTCGCTAATTATGGAGGATTGCTCTTGAAACCTGATGGACTCCATCCGGACTACCCATTCATCCATCCACTCACCTGGAACTCAGAACAGGAATTTCCTGAAAGATTAAAATGGATGTTTTGGTATTTGTTTAACCAGTACACCATAGCTGTTCAGTTCCCTACTGAGCAAATATGGCAAGCTCTCACACAAACACTCAGAGCACAGGATCACAGACGCCACAGGTTAAAACATTTGTTCTCACTGTTAAATTGGTTTATGCCCCTTAGCGCCTGGCGTGCTATTTTTGGCACTGAAAACCAACAGGGACGACCAGAACCAGAAAGACACACCATTATTCTCTTTCATCGTCCGTGGATATTCATCCACCCAACAGGAGATCATGGGAAAAGACCATCACATATAGGAACAAGTTCCTATAGACCTCAGCACCATTTGCAGGTACACTACGTGTATAGAACATTTCCAAGATGCATCGCCTCTGACCCACAGTCTTACAGAGAACTCCAGAGAGTTTTGTGTCAAGCAAATCGAACAATCCCTCCAGAAGCTTGGCCATCTCATGCAGACAATGTTTCATGGGATGCCAATAATATCAAAGAATCAGTCCAAGAAGCCCTCGAAGTCTACCGACTTGGACACCCTGAAGAATTTCCATCATCATCAGCCCAACCAGATCCAACCAGCACCATATTCCAAGACTCACAAGACCCATGGGCCGAATATGGACCATTCTCCGATCCATTCTATGCAAGTTCTTCAAGACCACCACACATGGTAGAAGAAGAAATTGAAGCCCTAATTAGAGACTTCAAAAGACAGAAGGATGGCCCCGCTTTCTATCTCGGTGAAAGCTCTTCTACACAAGTGGAAGAAACTGACCTCTCTCTCTCACAGATCAGCACAGATTTGCAAAATTATCGAGATCCGCAAAATTGGCCTCAGCCAACAATGCCGCGTGAGGAGACCCCACCAATAGACTCTCCAGCACATCTTTCCTACTGGGAAAGAATCCTAAGCACTGCTACTCCTACTCATCAGACAAGCCAGGGAAGACAAAGTGAACCTGAAGACTCGGAAGACTCCAATGATAACACTGAAGAACCCATCAACCGAGACTACAGGGACTAGTCTAAATATGTGTGATTATGTAAAAAGTGTTTTCGGCCGCCATCACGGACCAAGTACTGTAGCGTACTGTAGCAATGTACTGTAGCAGTCACGGATTGTACTACGAGTATACTGTTTTGCACTGTGCAAACAGTAAAGTACTGTAGAAAGCACTGTAGCACTGTAGCAACAGTGACTTAAACTCGTCTATAAAAGACGAGGAGTGTGGAGTGAAGAATAAGACCAGGAGATCCCAGTTTGTGAAAATTTCTCTTGAAACCATGTTCCCCTAAACACTTTCCTTTCTTCTTCCGAGCCTGGTAAAAGCCTCTAGGAGATGCAGCTTCTTCTGGTTCTAACGTAGGGCTCAAAGTTCTTGGTTTCCGCTGGCTAAGGTCCTGTTCAGTTCCCTAAAAGGCAGACCCTTGAGGCTTGAGCTCGGAGGCTCGCCGTGTGGGTAGCATACTTGGGAATGAATGGACCTTTGTCCTAATTTGGTATCAGAGCCTACCTTACGTTGGAATTGCAGTTGATTCATGCGCCTAGTAGGTGTTCCTAGTCGGAACTATCTAGTGCGAAGAAGGAGATGATCCACAGTATGAGTGATTCTCCAACAGTTCTCAGTGCTCCTGTTTCTCTCACTCCTTCACCTTCATCTTCATCTCTTTCTGAGTTTCGTATTTCTAATGCTTCCAAGATTGACTTCCTCTATGAAGTCACTCAAACCGAAGATACTCGAATCTCAGAAACCCAGCTACCCCTCATGAATCCTTACTCTGCTTTTGCAAAACCATCATCATCCTTTTCTCCCATCCGCTCCATCAAACAGCTCATCCGACATACTCCTCCTCAAGTTAAGGAATATGTCCAGTCATCCAAGTTCGATCAACATCCTATTCCTGCCACTGATAAGGAATATTTTGTTACCCTCCAGATTCCCCCTGAGTTCCCTCGACAGTGGGCTCAACAAGGCTATACTCACATGCACTACGGTGCAGTTCGTCTTGCTCTTACCTTTCATGGTAGAAAGGGTCTTCCTGTAGTTGCCAGAATGACACTTTTGGACACCAGATTTCTAGAGTATCAGCATGCTTGCATAGGAACGGTGCAGACTACTCTAAATGCTGGCACAGTGTTTGTTACACTGTATCCAAACTTCAACGTTGCTCTTACAGATCCCCAGCTCCTTTCTTTTCTGAAAGTCCAACTCCAGCTTACAGGAGCCCCGCAGACTGCAGATTCTGTTGCAGCCACTCTTCACTACCAGATGGTGTATCGTGTGCAGAACCATGCACTCGACCTGAACTTCCATGGTAATGAAGATGCCCTGTTCATTTCCCTGGAAAATGACCAAGCTTCTTGCATCCATGTTCCTCGGCAGATTCCTAAGGAAAAGTTAACCAAGCTTCTACCTGAAACTTGGATAACAAATTATGAACAGCTTCACCAAAGCAACAAGCCTGTTCATTCTGTTGATTCCGACTTTATTCGGAAAAAAGACGGCTTGGTCCAAGTCAAGTTCAACAAAGGGAAGGAAGAGACACCTCCAATCTTCCCAACACTTTTTCTGATCGAGCCATGTGTTCCAGAGCCAGTACCCGAAGAAGATGACCCGAAGAAGCTCGTTGAATTTTTCAAGCCTGATGGAAACTCTGTCCATCATTACAAAGATCCCTATGGTCACTGTTTTTGGGATCCATGGTGCCAATGTTCTTATTGCACCAACTCCCTTGACGAGTACGATCCAACGGCGGACAGAAGGCCCCGGAAAAACAAGAAGAGGAAGGACCCACTTTACCAAAGGTATCTTGAAAAAGATCCCACGGTAGGTCCTCTTGGTGACAAAATGGGATACCAATTTTTGGTATCATATTCTCCTTCTACTCCTCTTTCTGCCAGTACTCAAGAGTCAGCCACTACACCCCATACACCACCACCATCACCTCCTCCACCATCACCACCACCTAAAAAGTGTCTCCAGATGCTGAAGTGAAATATCGAACATGAGGTGTCCAATATTCATCTGGGAGTATTTTTGGGTCAAACAAGGATGCATGTGCTCCGGTATCTATCATGGCTATGACTGTGATAGGTTTGGAGTATTTTGTAAGAAATATTTTTACAGGAAAATATGGTGGGAGGTAGTATGGATCTTGTGGGAATATTTCTGGAGCAAAATGAAAGAGATCTTTCTCACCATATTCATCGTCTTCGTCTTCTTCTGGGAAATACGGGATGGGACAAATTGTCTCGTCGGAAGGCTCATCATCAATAGAGAATATTGATTCCAAGTCGTCATCTTGAAGGGATATGCCGGTTTGTTGTTCAATTTGCATGATGACGTTGATGTTGTTTCGCTTTGCCTGTGGACAATTTTTGGCAAAGTGTCCCTTTTTATTGCAAATGTAACAACGCTTGGACTTGGACTGAGAGAACCTTCTTTTCCCGGAGGAATTGGAGTCGAAGGATTTTCTTTTCCTTCTGAGAAATCTTCTCTTCCTGGGGCGTCTGTGCTGGAAGTTATCATCAGGAAGATGATACTTTCCGAAATGCTTCTTCTTCTTGTGTTTGCAATGATTGCAAATAGCATCTTTGTCTCCAGGGCATTTGATCTTCAAATAATCTTTTGAACAATTCTTGTTCAAATGAGGGCTTTGTTTGAGGAATTGTTGGAAAGAGTGTTTCCTGCTACAAAGTTCCTCAATCCCCATATGAATTTCTTGCTGGAGTTGGCCAATTGTCACATCTGTAAGCTTTAGGGTTTTTGTGCCGAGAGATTTTTCCACTACTTGGGAAATCTCCTTAGGAATGGAGTTGAGAAAGATTTCTTGTTCTTTTGAATTCCTTGTGCCACCGGTTTAACTTTTTCTACTCTAAAATTTGAAATTTTTGCTATAAGTGGGCATACTAAATGATGTGATTAGAATGCGAGCCATCATCATAATATAGTTCAATCAACTATGTGAGCTCATTCATCTTTGAGTCCGACCCTGATGTACCTCTCTGATTCTTGTGTCTGTGAGTCCTAACTCCAGCACAATTGGATTGACTTATTAATTGTTGAACCAACCAATGACAGAAAGAACATGATACTTTCTTGGCCCTTGGTCAAGATTTGGCCCAGTCAGGAATCAATATGGAGGAGATGCACCCGTTTGAAGAAAAGTCCATAAAAATTGAACAAAAATATAGAAAACACAATCATAAAAAGAATGTACGCCCCTATACCCCTCACATGGTAGCATTCCTATCAGGTAATATCTAATATGTGATAGTGACATAATATTGACGAGCATCACATGCGATGTGGGCATTGATATTATAAGGTCTATTGAGTATGTAATTCTTATATGGATAAGTTGATAATGCATGTATAAGGACAGACTTTATTTTTTGCTTTAAGCGTATTGAAGATATAATTGCTATTTGAGATGCAATTTATTTCTAAAATATAGAAATTGCACAATTCAATCTTCCATTTTGTTAATATTTAGTATTTTTCGGCAATTTGAAAGCCAAGTCCTTCATTGCCAAAATCAAGAAGAAAAGTAATGATCTTCTTTGAATTGATTTTAGCATTCTATATTAGATAATATAATCCAACAAATGTTCTCGTTTCATCTCACTTCGTTGGTGCAAGTAAAGTGTTAAATTCTTAAGATGGGTGGAATATCATCACAAAAATTGAACTCTTGATAGGTCATTTTTACTTATCTGTGCAACTGCTACTCTAACAATAATAACTGAATCGATTATCTTCACATACAAGAGCGAAGTAAGATATACTAAAATAGATAGTGAGAATAAGATGTCTCGACAAATTAGTTCGGTCCAAGCAAACAAGCCAGCAGACATGCACTCACCCACACGACCTTGCTCGAAACAAACATGTTGATCAGCCATGGAGGCTTCCGACGCGAGAAGCTGTCCTATGGTGGTGGGAGAGGACCACCTAGATTGTGTCGCAGAAACAATCTGGTGAAGTGCTTAGTGATGCAAAGCTACGCGAAGGATGCCAAAGGCGAAGCTGGCGATGATCCAAGAGTTCTCGTCCACACAATAAAGACCGTCCAAAACCGTGGAGTACATGGACTACGCTGAGGAATTCATCGACAAGTTCCACCTCAGAGAGGCTCGCCAGAGGCACGAGGCCCTCCACACGGCCCATGGGCCGCTCGCCGTGCCATTCTCCAAGCACAAGCTACGGAGGAACTTGTCCGTATGAAGAATAAGATGGAGGAGTTGCGTCAGGATCAGTCCTTGAAGATGGAGACCGAGGTCGAGAGGAAAAAGAAATCTGCTAGTTCCTCCTCCCCAGACTTGTCAAAAGGGTGATTGAGGACGGATTTGGGTTAGGTTATTAATGATCCGACTTAAATTGACTCATATAACCTGCTCATTATTAATTTATTGCAATGTAAATTTCTCGATCCAATCCGATCCATTTGGCTAAGACATTTCTATATTTAATCAATTTAAGAAACAAGATTTTTGAAAAAAAAAATTGCATTGCTAGAACTCTGGGAAATTTTTAGAATTTTTTTCTTCTTCTTTTTCATTCTTCTTTAGCCTTTCACCAGCCACAGTGACGACCAGTCACAAGTGAGGGATGAGCCTGTGCCAGTCACATGTAAGGGACGAGTTTGTGCCAAAGGTCGCCAAAGCTCATTCCTTGACTGTGGCTAGCTACCGACCGTCGGCGTGGCCGGGGACTTACCGAAGAAGAAGGAAAGAGAAAAAAGAAAAAGAAAAATATAAACAATCAGAATTAAGAAATGAACGGTTTATGTAACCCATTTAACAAACCTAAAATCCATTTAAGATTCATTAATGTGATAAATTAACTTATCTATAATCCACTTAAACTTATCTTTAAAACTTAAAGCACTCCATTTATGACTCACACCATTAAATGCGAACTAAAATAAGCGCTTTAGCTATCCCATGCTAGTGTTCCATGGAAAGGAAAAAATTTCAAAAGGCTGGTTAGTTTCTGGGATCCGCAAGCACCGACTAACTTCTCATGTCAAGCAGCCAAGAATGAGAAAAATAATGGAGTCGACCAAGAGGATATGGGTGTTCTATTATTAATTTATTTTCAGATGTTTAATGCGAATGACTTCGATTTGGGATGAGCAAGTAATCGGTAAAATGTTCCTCCCTAGCTCATATGAATCTAGTAACTACTGGTATGTTCAGTCGGGCAATGGCCGTTAGGTCATCTAAGAGAATCAAGTGGGGCTGAGGCCATTGGATATGTGAGGCTGAATTGGAGGGACCATGTGGTGATCGATAAGAGGTACTTCAGGCCGGCGGAGGTCGATAACTTGAAGGGAGATGCAAGTAAGGCCAAGAAGATGTTGGGTTGCAAGCCCAAGGTTGGGTTTGAGAAGTTGGTGAAGAAGATGGTCGATGAGGACATTGAATTAGCTAAGAGAGAGAAGGTTCTTGTTGGTGCCGGGTACATGGATGATCAGCAACAGCCCTGAGAACTCGATACTTGCTAGCTCTTGCTATCCTGTTTCTCAACCTTTTTCCTATGCTCTGTTTTGGCTATTTATTTGGAGATCAGCCCGAAGCAAGTTAGGTTCTTGTTTTCTAAGGTTTAAAGGGTTTGAGATGTTCTTGGGATGGATATTGGTTCTTTACTAGTTAATTGTCTATCTTGTTGGGTAGACCAACGAGCTCAAATGTCTGTTGGATTTGTTGTAAATTACTCTATTCATTCGCTTTCATTTAGTACTTTAGGATTTATTTATTTTTTCATTTTCTTTGGTTTGCCTCATTTGAAGTCACTACCTTGTTTTCGAGTTTGGATGAGCTTAAGGTGTGTTGAAGCCTGTGTTTTTACTTTCTTAAAGATCTGCTTAAATTTTGGAAAGGGCAATATGTTGTGCACAAGAAGGAGAATGGACCATCCCCTTTGTGTTTTCAAATTGATAGGAAGCAAGGAAAAATTTCATGGGAATGGAGTCACTGGAAGTTTGGCTTAGTCATTTCATCTATCGATTGGTTCAACAAAGCAAGAGCGATCCAATGAGATCTTGATCTGGTCATTTTTGGTGCGGTCCCCTCGTGTGGGCTCTCCACCTTGTATGATTGTCCTTTTTATTGGAGAACTTTGTATTTGTGTTTGTGTCGGTGCGATGATATCTCCTTCACGAAGTTGAAGATTGAAGAGGATTTCATCTATTGCTAAGATCCAAAAGAACTTGTATATGTTGATGCGCATTGAGAAAGAATGGGACGCATGCAAAACTACTTGACGTCCCGAGCTTCAAAAGATCCACCGGTTGAAGTATTCCTTTCTTAGAAAAATCTATAATGAGCAAGAGAAAGATAAAGAAAAAATATATAACAATAGGATAGATTTCCTGTAGACCTGAAATTGCATATTATAGCGAAGATTGCTATCTTGTGTGGTATTGGTCTGTTGAATTGAGATCGTAGCTATTTTTTTTAGAGGGATGAGATAGTCCCCTGAAGATTAACATGTCGATAAAATGATGTAAGAGCATCATCTTGCTCTATCTAGTCTCGTTTTATATAAGCTATGTACTATCATCAACATTTATTGTTTCATTATGTTCTAATAATTGAATAGCCATTTAAAATCTATGTTGACATAGGTAGGTTGTTTGGAAGATATCAAAGAAAAGTCTAGATATCTTATGTACCGAGTACTTTTACCATAATATCCGGCTGAAATGCGAGTATTTTGAGGAATGACGTTCATATTTCAAGCAAGATCATGGAAAGTCACAAGCATTTTATGTAACGCCCCGCACTCGAGCTCGCAACAGTCCCTGAAGGTCGTCCTCACCGGTCGATAAGTACATGACGTTCCCAAGTGTCGACGCCGACCAATCATACATTAACTAATTAATTAACTAATTCATTAAATGAACTGCGGAAGCAATAAATCAATCCATGGCAATTCCTGAGGTTTTCAAAAATATTCCATCAATTCCAATAATTAAATCAAGGTCTACTAAAGGCTCACAAAGGATGTTTAGCCTATTTTAATATATAATTTTATTTTCCCCAGAGTTTGAGGGACTGGAATCTTTCGGCGATCCTCTATCTTTTAGGGCTGAGAGAGACATTAGACGAGGCACCTTAGCCATCCATTTTCCCAGCCATAAGTTTTTCTTTCAATATGATTTTGATAGCTTAAAATATGGGACATACTGGTTGGAGCTAATTTATCTGTTTCTTCCATAAAAATTTGACGAGTGTCGCTTCATATTATTGTGGAGCAATGTCAGTGTCTCAGATCATTCAAACTTGTGGATCAAAGGAGTATACTGAATTGCTCATCTCACATATCCTTCTCGGTTAGTTAGTTTGCTTCGTTTAGCAATTAACTCCGATGTAATAAGACAAACATGTTAAATTTTGAGCTTCTGTGCATGTTGAGATGCGGCCAAAGAGTTAAACTCATAAATTTATTTAACCATATTCAAATGTAGATAAATTAAATCAACTATCGACATCCGTGAGCGTCTCCTGCTTCACCTGTTTCTCAAGGAGGAGCTACAAGATCAACACCTGTAAAATAGCTTCGGATGAGATAACTCATCGAGTCTACCCCATAATTTTCAATTAAGAGGATATTCTCTCTCCGATTCCTCTCCACCTAATTAATTTCATTCTCACATCTCAAGCCCATTATTTGAACCAATCACAAATCCTCACTCCACACCAAACCCCAAATAACCAAGTTTAATTAGCACAATAATAAATAATAACTGAAATTCAATCAAATGTCAATCACAATCAGCACCAAGAATCAATTAATAAAGCTCAACTGTAAAATAAACATCATCCATTCTTGAATTATAAGTCATTCACCAACCATTGCATAAATAATCATAACACAACGTAATCATTTTTGGGATAATTTCTCAAAATATTCAAAATTGACTAACTGGACCCACCAATTAAGGACTTGTCCATGTCCCTATATCGAATCCAAAATATTCGATTCAATCAAATACAGGCACAATCACCTTAATTAGTAACCACTTAGCTAATCATGCAATTTCTAAAATTTAAATTCCAAAATATTGCTATTTAACTGAAATTACATATTTTGCTGAATAAATACTTCTTATTACCGAATTTATCAATCCCCTCTCTTACCACTAATTAATAAATTGAACCTCATCCAATAACTTTCAATTTTGTCTCTAACTTGCCAATTTACACTTTTGCCTCTATTTTGCCAAAATTACATTTTTGCCCCTCATATCCTTATTTAGGCTAAAATTGGACAAAACTTATAAATCACTCCCAAATATTCCAAAATTCCAATTTAACCACCATCCATTAATTTTATAATTACCGAAACTAAATGATTTAGCAATTCCACTCCTAGCCAGCCCAATTTACCAAACTACCCCTAAAGTCTTAATTTAGCTCTAATCGATCCAAATTAATCAAATTTCACTAAATTCTAACAATTACTAGCTTAACCTTTAACAACTAATAATCCAACTACTTAAATCCAAATAATTACCAATTTAGCCTTCCATAAATCAATTTCACTAATCTACCCCTAATTAAGCGAAACCACCAAATCACCCATAATTTATCTATAATCCACCTAATTCACCATAATCACTAAATAAAAAATCAACATAAACCAAATAAATCGAACCTACATCTACTAGGACGAATAACCGTCCTAACTAGAAATTTGGGGATAGACTCACAGTCAATTCCACTCTTTCAGGTCAAATTGTTGGAAACGGATCGTCTATACGACACACAGTAGGATGTTGTCCTTTACTTTTTAGTCGTCTGATTTTGATCGGACGGCTGGGAAATTTTTTAAAATAAAGTCAAAAAAAAATTTTGAATTTTTTTTAAAACTTCTTTTATAAAATCTCGATCGTCTGATCAAAATTGAGCTGCTGGGATTGCACAGCATCCTGCTGTGCGACAGCAGGCAATCCAAATCCCAAATTGTCGGCAACGATGACGAGTTTTCCGGTGAAGATTCCGACGACAGTCCGATGAGGGTTCCGGCGAGACGAGTCTGACTCCAGCGAGTTGACTGGGTGGCCGGACGGGCGGAGTCAAGGGCGAACAGAGCCTGACTCGGCCAAATCCGAGCTGTTCGTGGCCGTGGACGGCGGTTCGTGGCCTGAGCGAAACAAAGCAGAGGCGTCCGTGAGCAGGGGAAGGCTTTCAGTGGCTGTGCGTGTTGACTGGGGCTGGATCCGGCGAACTCCAGGCTGCTTGGCCACTTGGACCGGGCTGGCAGGGGCTACTCGCGGCCTGACACGACGAGCTGACGGTCCATGGCCGAGAAATCAGAACAGGGGGCGCTCGGTGATCTTGGACTCGAGCTGGGGAAGGAGCAGAAGGCGTCTGGAAGGTCGCGGCTGGGCTCGGTTTGCTCGAGCCGTGACCGGAGGAGGACTGGTGATGGCGAGCTCGAGGCGAGAGAGAGCTAGGTCGCGTCCGAGATTTCCCGAGCAAAGGCGAGCCTCGTGCAAGGTCACGACTCGTTCGTGTCCCTCAATTCCAGCAAAATCAGAAACGGAGAGCTCGGGTTCGCGTTTTTGGCTCGATTGAAAACGTGTGGGTGAGGAAGAGCAACGGCTCGGGTTTTCTAAGGGAAAGTTCGCGCGAGGAAGACGGCTGATTCAGTTGGGGAGAGTTGATCGTGGAGTTGACCGTTGGCGTCAACGTGCCTTCCTCGCGTTGACCGGCGTGGGTGGCGGCTAGGGTTTCCCACGCATGCTCCAGAGGAAGAAGACAATGAACAGGAAAGAGAGGGGAAAGAGGAGAGATGGGCCGGGCTGGGCTGGGCCCATGAGCGGAGGAAAAGGAAGGCGCCGAACTGGGCCGAAAGAAAATAAGGGAAAATGGGCTGGGGAGATGAGGAAAAATGGGCTGTTACATTTTATACTCATAATACATCTCCAAGTAAATAAAGTAAAAGCAAGATCATGGAAAGTCGCAGGCATCTTAGGGCGCGCATGATGCGCAGCCAATTCTCATCCGGAATGGATTCTGGAGGAAAAAAATCCATTCCGGATGAGAAATGCGTTTGGTAAAATTTTTTAAGAAAATCCATTCCGGATGAATTTTCTCATCCGGAATGGATTTTGCAGTAAGAATGAGAAATGGTTTTTCAACCATTTCTCATTCTTGATCATTGGATGAGAATGGATTCTGAAAAGCCTCTCTCCTCTTTTCTTTGCCCTAATGCCTCTCTCTCTCTCACGTTCACGCCTCGAATGAGAATGTGTCCCGACCGGATCCGAAATCCTTTTTCGAATTAAAAATAAAAAAAATAATAAAATAATAAAAAATCCTAAAAATCCTAAAAAAAATTCAGACCTAATTCAGAAATTATAAAAAAAATTCAAAAAATGTATTAAAGCTTAAAAATAAAATAAAACATGTTTTCTATTAAAAAATTATTAAAAATAAAATAAAATATTTTTCTATTAAAAAAGTATTAAAAATTCAAAAATAAAATAAAACATATTTCCTATTATTAAAAAATAAAAAATAAAAAATAAAGTTTTCTAACATTAGAAAAATACTAGTAAATATCATCAATTTTTCAATTTAATTCTACTTAATATGTTGGCGGATTGGCCAAACAAAGCTCACAGGAAAAACGCCTTACCTCAATATTGGGCATCCTCATCTCTCATAGTTCTTTGGGAATTATTAACTACTATAATTTATGCAACTAAAGTGAATTCAGAGTTCAATTACAATAAAAATATTAAAAAAAATTATCAATTTTTTTTGCTAAATAATAAGAATTCTTAATATTGGATATCCTCATATCCCATAGGTTTTTAAGGAATTATTATATACTACGATTTATGCAATTAAAAAGAATTCGGATTTCAATTACAATCAAAGACGTGAAAATTTTTTGTCAATTTTTGGGCTAAATAATAAGTATTTGATTTTTAATAGGATGAATTTTTTATATATATAAATATAGGATGAATATCTTGCAATCTAATAAAATTTAGTTTTTTTTTTAAATGAAACATAAACAGAATCAGAAACAGAAACAGGATTTTTTTACCAAATCAAACAGATTTCTCATTCTGGATGAGAAATTCGTTAACCATATCAAACGCGTTTCTTTCTTCCAGAATTCATTCTGGCATAGAATCAGAAAAATCCAATTCTATCCAGAATCCAGTTTCTAGATAGAAACTGAATCATGCGCTACCTTATACTCATAAGACATCTCCAAGTAAAGAATGACCGAGGGAAAAAAAAGTCTGGTTCTTATGAATTATTCCTCGTACCACCGATTTAGCTTTTTTACAACTTTAAAATTTGCAATTCTTTTGCAATAACAAATGATGTGACAGGTTATGAGTTAACAATAAAATAAGTGAGTCATGATTAATGCCAAATAATAACTAATCATATTGCTAATGTAATCAATTGCATGAACTTGCTTTATCTTCGAGTCCGAACCTACCGTCTCTTCTCTAATTCTCGCATCTTCGAATACCATATAAAGAAAAATTCGATTGGCTCATTAATTATTTAACCCACCAATGACAAAAAGCACCGGCTATTTTCTTGTCCCTCGGTCAAGATATGCCCTAGTCAAAATTCGGAGGAAAAGCACCCATTCGAAGAAAAGCACAGGAAAATTGAACAAAAATATAGAACCCAATTATAAAAAGAACACCCGATGAATTTCATATGAGCACCACATGTGACGAAAATTACGTAATTGAATCTTAAAATTTCTTAACATCTAATATTTCCAACAATGTGAAAGCTAGGTCCTTAATCGTCCAAATCCTCAATAAAAGTTATGGTTTTCTTTGAATTAATTTTGCCATTCTATATTATATAAAATAAGCCAATGAATGTTCTCATTTAAACTCACATCAGTGGTGCTAATAAAGTGTTCAATTTTTAAGACGGGTTGAAATTGAATGATGACCATCAAATTTTTGATAGGCCACTTTCACTTGTCTCTACAACTCCTAGTCGGACAGCAACAAATGAATTGATTATCTTCGCATCTAACAGCAGAGTAAGGAATAGTAGGATAGATCCATAAGACTGTCATATTATAAGCAAAGAAATTTACTTGATTAGTTTTATCTAAATCATCACCATTGTGAGAGATACTTTCTCCCATCTCATGGTCAAACGGTGCACAAGCAAAGAATTAAACAAAGCTTGTCGTAGGCAGGAGAGGTGACACCAAGAAAAGCATATGAAAATGAAGAATATATACATAGAGAGAGAATAACATGTCCCCACAAATCAATTCAATCCCAGCAAACAAGCGAAACACACATCCACACGACCTTGCTCAAAACAAACACATTGTTTAGCCATGGCTGCTTCAAACATGAGAAGCGGCACGATGATCGTCGAATTCACTGTCCATATTGTATCGCAGAAATTAGATATTTTGCTCTCTCACCCTGTGTGTATGGAGTGCTTATTGATGCAATCCTGCGTGAAGGACGCCAAGACGAAGCTAGCCAGGATCCAAGAGTTCTTTTCCACTGAATACAGTCTGCCCAACACCACAGAGTGGTCGGGGCGGCTCCTTCGAGCCGTGTACTATGCTGAGGAGTTCATCGACAAGTTCCACCTCAGAGAGGCCCGCCAGAGGCACGAGGCCCTCCACAAGGCCGCATGGCCGCTCGCCACACTCGTCTCCAAGTACAATCTGTGGAGGGACTTGTCCATTTTGGTGAATAAGATGGAGGAGTTGTGCGACGATCAGTTCTTGAAGGAGGAGGCCGAGGGCAAGAGCAAAAAGAAACCTGCTAGTCCCTTCTCCCATGCCAGCGTTCCACGGCAAGGCCAAAAACTCGCGAGGCTGACTAGTTTCTGGGATCGGCAAGCGCCAACAAAATTCTTATGTCACAAGGCCGAGATGGAGCAAATAATGGTGGCGATGGAGAGCCGCCGTTACAATGAGCTTTCGATTTGGGGCGAGCATGGAGCAGGCAAGACGTTCCTCGCGAGACGTGTCTACAGCCAAGCGAAGTACATGGGCTATGAGTGGCGCGCTTGGGTCCACGTCTCGGGCAGCAAGGACGAGCGGGAATTACTGTACGAGATACTGAGGCAAGTTGATAAGCTCGCAAGGGACGTGATCGACATGGACATCGATGAGATAAAGGAAAACCTGTACCACAAATTGGCCGAGAAAAAAAAAGTCATCATAGTGCTGGATGACGTGCTGCCGTCCGACGAGCCAATCTTGTGGTGGATATGGAGACAAATCTATAGGATTTCGCGTGGCTGCACAATTACCACAACTCAGGACGAGGATATAGCCAGATATATGGGTTGGAACACGCTGATCAAGCTTGAAGAATTGGACTATAACGAAAGCAAGCGGATGCTCGCTTGGAAGTTGCATAGAGGATCCGATGGTATCTCAAAAAAGGAGATGGATATCCCAAAAATATGTGCTAGGATGCCGCTCCATATATCCTTACTCGGTGGGTTTCTATTGAATGCGGGAGAGCATGAACGCGTGGCGCTGGCCAAGGAGGGCTCTATGATGACATTGTCAGATATATTACAATTGAGTTGTCATAATTTGCCAATCCATCTAATACCGTGCTTCATCTACATGGCTCTATTTCCTGTAGCATTCCCCATTCTGACAAGAAGGCTAGTGAGGCTGTGGTTGGCCGAGGGCTTATTGGATTCATCTTGTTACGACATAGAAAGAAAAAGGACGAGGCAACCCGAGGATGTGGGAGAGAGATTCATTATGGAGCTTGCGGATAGGAATGTGATCGATGTGGTGAGCTGGAGGTCCGATGGATCCCCCAAAGCTTGCCAAATGCTCAACTCGTTGTATGACATGATCCGCCCAATCGCGATGAGCACAGGGATCCTCCACATACATGCCACGAGCAAGTCGAAAGATGGGCAAGACTGTGACCCAACTAGCCAGCAACGACAGGTGCTGGCCCAACCGCGAGAAAGAAGCAGGATTCGATGGCTTGCGGAGCACACAAACATAGTCACAGACGACCGCTACCTCAATTTGGACCTTGGTCAAGTCCGCTCGTTTCTATCGTTCTACTTGAGGAGAGGTATCCTCACCAATGACATCAACACGTTCCTTAAAGAGATGACGGCCAAGACTGGCTATAGCTTGCTGAGGGTGCTTGATTTGGAAGGCGTGTATAAGCCATCCTTGAATGGTGTGCTCCACAAGCTAGTGCTCCTAAAATACCTTGGATTGAGATCCACGGCGTTGGATTTGCTCCCGAGCGCCGTGGCAAATCTGCACCATCTCGAGACTCTTGACATAAAGCACACCGACATCACTCTGCTGCCGAATTCCTTATGGAAGGCGAGGAGCTTGAGGCACCTGCATCTCAACTGGTTCTACGTCGACTTGAAGAACATCCTCAAGGCTTGTAGAAACAATGTCAATGCCTTGACTCAACTCCAAACCTTAAGCGGGCTGGTTGTCGGTGAGGTCAAGGCGAACTTGATGAGGGACCACAGACACAGCCTGACCGCGCTCACCACGCTCAAGCTTTACTTGCAATGCTCGGGTGGGGACACCTCAGGCGCTGCAGGAAAAGCAGTAGCCGATTGGATTAGCTTCGGGCTCACTAATCTCCAGTCCTTGACCTTTGGTGTGATCCAAGAAGACGAGCCCATCAAAGAAGACAAGACGAAGAAAGAAGACAAGCCCACGGAAGGAGCCAAGACCGGGACAGTGCCGATAGGCCCGTTACCGGAACTGTCATTGGCTGAACAACATCACGACCTGTTGGAGCTCTACTTGCTGGGCCAACTCAAGAAACCCATCTGGACACGGCTCTTGCCAGTCTCGCTCAGGGTTTTGACACTCTCAGGTTCGAATATGGAAACAGACACGATGCCCCAGTTGGGTGGTATATTGAGACACTTGAGGACTTTCAGGCTGTTGGCCAATTCTTTCGTAGGCACTAGTCTGACGTTCGCCAAAGATGGGTTTCCGAGCCTCAAGATCTTGAAGATTTGGAAGCTGCCTGAGCTCCAGAAGGTGATTATTGAACAAGGAGCAATGCTTCATCTCCAAGAACTCGAGTTTAGGCGCCTCGATAAAGTGAAAAAAGTTGAAGGGATCAACGACTGCAAGGAATTAGAGAATATATGTGTGGTGGTGGAACAGGGTGCTCATGATTTTGTTCGCGATCTCGGGGACAAAATAGGACTGCCGCCTATGGCTTCTTACGTAAGAAAAGACACCGAGAAGCCTGGGTCTAGCGACGATGAGGAGGACGATAGGTATGGGACCATATTAAATCTCAAACATGAAGATAATGTTTTTATAGATTGACAATTTCAATAATTACTTATTACTTATTAATATGAACTACAAAAACCAGGGGCAAGAAGGAAGAGACGTTCTATTGGCACATTAAAAAGGAAGGTCGCTAATACGTGGACGGTGACGACTTCAGGTATTTCTTGAATCTCCGTAGGCGGTATGCTCTTTTCGAGTGATTCACCATAAGAGATCAATCCGACGAGATTTTGATCTCGTCATTTATGATGTCGTCCCTTTGTGCGGGCTCTCAACTTGTAATGATTGTTCTTTTTATTGAATAACTTGAATACGTGCTTGTGTCGGTGCAAACATGTCTCTTTCACGAAGTTGAAAATTGTGGAGGATTCCATCTAGGAGTAAGATCCACAAGAACATGTATTTTATCATTAAGAAGAAAAAAAATCAAAACAATGATACCCACAGACTTTCTATGGACATGCAAATTATATATTTGCGGTAGGGATTGCTGTCTTGTGTGACATTGTTGAAAGATCTTGGCCATTTACCCCTGATGATGAGAGAGCCTCTCAAAGATCAATAGGTTGATAAAATGATGTAAGAGCAACATCTTGCTCTTTGTTGCCTAGTTTTATATGACATATACTATCATCGATATTAGTTGATTTCATTGTGTTTTGATTGTCGCAATATAGTATGGAAGCCAAAAAGGAAAAACTAGAGAAATAGACGAAAAACTATAAGGAAGCCAAATATTTATGTGATTCAATGAGTGTCAATATTTTTATTTATGGAGAGAGCCGGTGATATATAATCCGTTTTAATCAAAGAATCGAAGTTAAAATCGCTGACAAACTTTAGTGTTTTTCGAAAACTAAGTATCTGTAAATAAAACAACTCAATTAGATGTAAAACTCACGGCATAAATCCGCGGTTGTTCAACCCCAGGCAAAAGCTGAAACAAAACGTCTCGGGACTTTCTTTTCTTTACCAGTGCGTCCCTCCGAGCGGCCCCTTCTACTTTTTTTCCTTTATACAAGAAGTCCAAGCCTTCAAACTTGGCCAAACTTGGATAAACATCTCCAATAATAATAATAATAATAATAATAATAATAATAATAATACATACGCACACACTCAAATTCCTCTAATCGAAAATCGAAAAATACGCACGCCCCCTTCCTTAGATAATTAGGAAAATTCTAATCCGAGTCGAAAAAATGAATTCCTTGAAATTCAATTTCTTGGCCTCGAACTTGAGGCATACTTTAAGAATGATCATTGAATAGCCATCCGAGATCTATAGCGGTGCAGATCGATTGCTTAGAAAATATCGAACAAAAGACTGTATGTCTTCTTCACCGGGTCCTTATACTCAAATGTCTGATTGAAGTGCGAGTATTTTGAGCCATGACATGCATATTCCAACCTTGCTGTTGGAAGGATAAAGCGAAAACATGATCATGGAAAGGCACGAGCATTTTCTACTCTTAAGACATCTCCAAGCAAAGAATGATTCGAGGTTTTGAGGGAAGAAAAAAAGGCTGGTTCTTTTGAATTCCTTGTGCCACAATTTTAACTTCTTCTAATCTAAAATTTGATATTTTTGCTATAAGTGGGCATACTAAATGATGTGATTAGGTTGCAAGTCAACATTAAAATATAGTAGACTCAGCTATGTGAGCTCATCTCATCTTTGAGTCCGACCCTCATGTATCCTCTCTAATTCTTGCGTCTTTGCATCCTAACTCCAGCGCACAATTGGTTATTGAACCAACCAATGACAGAAGGAACTTGATACTTTCTTGGCCCTCGGTCAAGATTTGGCCCAGTCAAGAATTGATATGGAGGAAAGGCAGTCGTTTAAAGAAAAGCACATAAAAAATGAACAAAAATGTATTAAAAAAAACTACAATTATAAAAAGAATACACCCCTATACCCTCACATGGTAACATTCCTATCATGTAATGATATAATATTGACGAGCACCACATGTGATGTGGACATTGATATTATGAGGTCTATTGAGTATGTAATTCTTATATGGATAAGTTGACAATGACTGTATAAGGACATACTTCTTCTTTTTTTCTTTACATTGAAGATAGGATTGCAAGATGCAATTTAATTCTAAAATATATAAAATGGGTAATTGAATCCTAAATCATGTTAATATTTAAAATTTTCAGCAATTTTAAAAACCAAGTCCTTCATTGCCAAAATCTAGAAGAAAAGTAACGATCTTCTTTGAATTGATTTTAGCATTCTATACTTAATAACATAATCCAACAAATGTTCTCGTTTCACCTCACTCCATTGGTGCAAGTAAAGTGTTGAATTCTTAAGATGGGTGGAAATTCATCACAAAAATTGAACTCTTGATAGGCCACTTTTACTTATCTGTTCAACTGCTACTTAACAGTAATAACTGAATCGATGATCTTCACGTACAAGAGCGAAGTAAGATATCCTAAAATAAAAGCGAGAATAATATGCTTTCGACAAATTAATTCAGTCCAACCAAACAAGCCAGCATCCAAACACGACCTTGCTCGAAACAAACATGTTAATCAGCCATGGGTGCTTCCGACACGAGAAGCTATCTTATGGTCGTGGGAGAGAGGACACCCAGATTGTGTCGCAAAAACTAGACATCTTGCTCTCTCATCCGGTGTGGGCGGAGTGCTTAGTGATGCAAAGCTGCGGGAAGGATGCCAAAGGCGAAGCTGGCGGGGATCCAAGAGTTCTCGTCCACACAATATAGACCATCCAAAACCGTGGAGTACATGGACTACGCTGAGGAATTCATCGACAAGTTCCACCTCAAGAGAGGCTCGCGAGAGGCACGAGGCCCTCCACACGGCCCATTGGCCACTCGCCATGCTCGTCTCAAATTACAAGCTATGGAGGGACTTGTCCATACCGGAGAAAGCTGCCTCATGATAAGTTCTTGAAGATGGAGACCGAGGTCGAGAGGAAGAAAAAACCTGCTAGTTCCTCTTCCCCAGATTTGTCAAACAGGTGAGTGGGGTCAGATTATTAATCATCTGACCTAAATTGACTCATATAACCGATTGATGATCAATTTATTGCAGTACAAATTTCTCAACCCATACTCAAATTGACCCGATTGATTTTGCTAAAACACTTCTATATTTAATCCAATTTAGAAGAATTTATTTATTATTTTTTTTTCAAAAAATTACTTTCATAAAACACTGTATACTATTTTTATAATTTTTTTAAATGGAACTTTGAATTTTTTAATTTCTTTCTTATAGTTTTTTCGTTCTTCTTCAACGGATAGCCAACCACGGTGATGGCCAATCATAGGCATCAGGAAAATAATAAAATGACTTGTTTAATATAACTCACTTAAGATAATTAAGTAACTCATTTGACATACTTAAAATCCATCTAAGATTCATCGAGTTGTTATTATCTAACTCATATGTAATTTACTCAAGTTTATTTTTTACACTTAAAACAATCTATTTATGACTCACACTATTAAATGTGGTTTAAAATAAGGGTTCTAGCTCTTCCATGCTTATGTTCCATGGCAAGGCAAAAGATGCACGAGGCTGGTTAATTTCCGGGATCAGCAAGTGCTGACTAATCTCTTATGTCATGCGGCCAAGAAGGCAAAAATATTGGAGCAGACCAATAGGATATGAGCGTTCGACCATCCATTTATTATTAGCTACTTAACGCAAGTGACTTCGATTTGGGGTGGGCAAGTAATTGGCAAGACGTTCGTCAGTAGCCCATATAAATATGGTAACTATTGGTCCGTTTAGTCAGGGGGTGGCAGTAAATCATCTATTTGGCAACCATGGATCTAGCTCACAGAAAGAAGGGGAATAGTTGTGCTTGTAAAGAGGGAAAATGGTATTAGGCTTGGGTAAAAAGGGTGCGATTGGCAAATCCGCCGCACGGTAACCTTGAAGCATCATCGGTAGGGCAATGCGAAAGGCTGCCAAGACTAGGTCGGCATGGACAAGCGGGAGTTCCTGTATGAGAAACTGAAGGACTGAGCAGAGAAGCCGGCGAGGGACGAGAAGGACATGGATATCAAGTAGATAAAGAAATTGCTGAGCCGGAAATTGGCCCGAGTCAACGAAGTTCCTATTCATGTAATCGTGTGGGGAGAGAGAGCTTAAAATCCATATTCCATGTGCTCCTCCAACAACACGTGCGAAACCGTTTTCTTAAACTAAACAAATTAACCTTGTGCCGTGAAATCTTTAATTTTGTATACGTTGTCCATTGTCTATTACATATGTCCGCACACGCACTTGCACATCAGTACCAAAAACTATCAGCGGCTTCCAACTACGCTTGCGCAATCCAACCAATGGACAATGTTCGAAGAAGCCTTATTTGAAAGAACATTCTCATATACAAAGCGAGGAGTTGTTTCCGATTCATCCAACAGTGAATATTTCTCTCTTTCTCTGTTAAACTCGATAGCGAATTCTTTCTTGAGATATCAAATATGAATTTCGGTGTTCTCATTTTAGAGTGATTTTTCCTTTTTGGCTCTTCATGTGAGAAAAGTCATTCCGGGCACATGTGCACTTTGCTGGTGTTTAATTTCTATTCAGCTTCTAAATAGTTACAAGCAAGTTCGTGTTGTGTACGAGTAAAAATGATAATTGACCATTAGAGAGAAAATTGTCGTCTCTAATGTTGGCCATCGGGAACCCCAACAGGCTAAGGACCGGGGTACTGGTCAATGTTGATGGCCCTCATTCTTACGTGTCTCATTCACTGATGCCATTGACCAGTGTTTCCTCATCAAATCATCATTCACCGTTAATCTCAAATAGTTCCTCCAAACAAAAATGGCATTGCAATTGCATAACACAATGATGCGATGAATTAAATGCAATAACTGTCACAAAATGAAAGTTTTTGACAATGATAATGTTGCGGAAAATAAGCAACCTAACAGTAGATAAATGAAATAATGAAATTAATCATGCATTAAATTTACATTATTCGGTTGATGCGATCTCTATCTATGAAGAGAATGGCATAAGATTAGACCATATACCGAGCGATATAATAGATATCATAACTACACTTGAACTATTCAAGTACTCCCACTATTATTTTTAGCTTTTATAATTATTCACGATAATAATGTCTCAATCTCACAAAAAAATGTAAATCTTAATTGCAAGATTTAATTAATTTCAAACATATAAACTCTCGGCGTAATTTTAAGAAGAAAACATTCACTGCACCAGTGCCAAATGCCCCCATGACTTACTCTGCCTTCACGTCATGACGGCAGAGCAAGCTCCCACAAATTCAGTAAACGGTCAACAAAGTCCAAAGTTTGGACTTACCCTTTTTTATTTTCCTTGGCCGACTTCAACATGGACAATCAATTTGTTTGCACTTCTTTTTCTTCTTCTTTTTTAATCTCCACGACCAAGAAGTCGATGTACTTCACTTTTTTTAGGCTGGATTTTATTCCGGGGGTTTGAATTTGGGATATCTTTTCAACTGATAAGGAAATGTCCTTTTTCATAATGCCAACTCAATTTTCTCTGGACTTGCAAATTATGCATTGCTTTAGATATTGTTGCCTCGAATTGAGATCTTACCCAAGATGATGAGATAGCCCCTTGATTATTAGCAAGCCAATAAAATGATATAAGAGCACATTTTAACTCTTACTAGCTAGTCTAGTTTTATACAACCTACATACTTTCATCATTGTTTCTAGGGAAAAGTTTCAAGTAATTGTCTTAGATAAGATTATTTTTTTAAAAGAGAGTCTAGAAGGCGCATTGTCTCCAATAAAGTTTTTTTTTTTTTTAACTAAGATGTCTAGGTCAGCTTACACGCATCTTGATTATTCCTCGGGGGTAATCAGCACAGCAACCCACTGACATGGCCCTCACTTAAATCATAGGTGCTTTCCTGGGGAATTAAACTAAAGACTTCAACGAAGTCCAAGTTCGCCATAACCAGCTGGGCTACCAATAGGTAAGTTGTCTCAAATAAAGTTCACTTCAAATAAGACCCTAAAGTGGTTGATTCTATCTCAAATAAGGGGTTGAGATTATCGGTGAGCCAAATCTTTACCTGCTAATAAGAAAATGCGGTTTTTCGCAACAACGGTAGGGGCATTTTCACTCAATCCCATTGTTTCACTTGTTTTCCTTCTTCTTTTTTTCTCTCCTTTTCTTCTTCTTACCGCTAGCCGACTACAACCAACCACTGGCCAACTTCAGCTATGTTTCCTTCATGGTTGACATTAGCAAAAAAAACATCGAGAAGTTGCTCTGCAACTCGCATTGCCAACACAATGGACTTGAGGAGAGGTAAGAAGGAGCTGAGGAGGGTTGGGTTTGGCAATGATGTCCTCTGTTGATGCTCCTCACTCTATTGATTTTTTCTCTACATTTTACTTTTTGTGATCTCCAAGGAATTCAATCTACTGCTTAGTTTTGCTTCCTAAGAGAATTGACAAACAAATTGGGAAGTGATTGTCTTAGGTCTCCTTTTTGTTCTGGCCATCCAAGGGTTGAGAATTGTTGCTTGAGGTGCAAATTTCCTTAAGGGAGAAGATGAATTCATGTTTTCTTTGGCACATTGCTCTCTCAGAGTAGAGAGGAAAATGACACCGAAAAATCATCATTTTTGTATAGCTCTCATTAAAGTATCATGACTTTCTTTTTCGATCACTTGAGTGACATAACGTTTCAAAGGTGTTTAGTTAAGGGCCGCAACTTTCTTTTAAGCACCCGAATGCTTTGACTTATAAAAAAAGTTTACTTAGAATCATAATTGTGTTAAGAGTAGTTGTCAAAAGTTGGACATGGTATGATACTTTATGATGAACTTTTTTTTAACAGTTTATGATGTCTAAGTGGTCGATTAAATGTTGTGGCACTTATGCGAATCTTTCTTTAAAAGTCATGGCATTCAAGTGATAGAAAAGAAGAACAAGAAATTGAGGCACTTAGGTTATAAGAATAAGTTATGACATTCATATGAATGTTGTACGAAAATTATAATACTTGTAATGTCCTTAAACCCCAAATGAGGGCATCACATTGTCCCCTCTCTCATCTTCGAATCTAGACTTTAGCAAAATCAAAAGCTTGGCTGGCTTATTAATTTATTTAACCTATCAATGAAGAAAGCACCGGATACTTTCTTGTCCCTCGGTCAAGATTTGGCATAGCAAAAAATCAATCCAAAGAACATGCAATCTATTTGAAGGGAGAATTGTCATTTAAGTCATAAACCTTTTGCTACTTTGCCGATTGAGTCCTAAACTTTTTTTTATGCCAAATAAGTCCTAAACCTTTTGTAACTTTGCCAAATAAGTCCTAAACCTTTTTGTAACTTTGCATATAAAAACTTTGAACAAAATGCAAAACAACAAGACATAGAAAACTCCTTACCAACAAAAAAAAACAAGACATAGAAAACACCTTTACCAAAAAAAAAAAACAAGACATAGAAAACACACCCTACATGTCTCATATCATGTAATATCTATTTTGTGATGATGCCGTAATATTGACGTCTTTTACATGAGCACGTCATTCAATATGAATACTCACATGATAATAGATATAATCTTTGAGTGGATGTGTTTACGTGCAAGTTGACGATGTGTGTAGGAGCCTGAGCTTTACTTCTTGATTAAGCAAATTGAGGTATAGCAAATGTATGAGGTGCCGTTGAATCATAAGATTCATAAAGGTAGAAGCATCTCATACCCACAACACATTTTCAAGCAAAGAATGACCCCAGAACGTGGTTAGCTTGAGGGAGAAAAAAAGGTAGGCTCGTGAATTCATTATATCTCTATTTTAATTTTTTCCTGATTTAGAAATGTGAATTTTTTACATAGCTAACCTAAAATTAGAATCTTGGTTAGCATATGTATTTTAAGCATAGTCTCAGTATACCTAGCAACTGCCTAGGTAGCATATTCATTTTAAACGTAGTTTGTTTTTATTATCTTTCTAGGAGAAGATTTCTAATAATTGCTTAGATAGAATTGTTTTTGTAAAAGAGAGTTTAGAGTGTGCATTGTCTCAAATAAAATCCGTCTCAAATAAGGCTCCACATTGGTAGGCTCTATCTCAAATAAGGGTTTATGCTCATCGCTTGGCCAAATCTTTATCTGAGAAAATGCGACTTTTCACAACAATGGCAGGGGCATTTTCGCCCAACCCTCTTTTTTTCGTTTGTTTTCCTTCTTTTTCTTTCTTCCCTTCTCTCATTTTCTTCTTCCTCCCACTAGCCGACTACAACCAACTGTAACTTAAGCCATGTCTACTTCGTGATTGACATTAACAGAGAAAAAACATCAAGAAATCGCTATGCATCTTGCGTAACCAACGCAATGGACTTGAGAACCCTAGCTACAAGGAGTTAGCTAAGTCTAAAGGAGCTAAGGAGGGTTGGGTTTGGCGATGACGCGCTCTATTGATGCTCCTCGCTCTATTAATCTTTTTCTCCAAAGTCCCTTTCTCTTTCTCCACTAGCCTCGCTGTCTATGCTCTTGACCCTGTTCACCTACAATCCTTGACGGCAATCCCAGCATTGCTAGATAGAGGTCAATCCGTTTAGATCCTGATCGAGGGCTCAAGTCAAGCACGAGCAGGTTGAGATCTAACGCTCATGTTCAATTTGAGCTATATATCTTACTTTGTATGATCTCGAAGGAATTCAATCTACTGCTCAGTCTTGCTTTTTGAGAGAATTGACAAACAATTTGGGAAGTGCTTGTCTTTGGTCTCTTTTTTGTACTAGACATCCAAGGGTTGAGAATTGTTGCTTGAGGGAGAAGATGAATTCATGTTTTCTTGGGCACATTACTATCTTAGAACAGAGAGGAAATGGACACCAAAAATGTCATCATTTTCATGTAACACTCATTAAAGTGTCATAACTTGCTCTTTTGATCACTTGAGTGAGATAACATTTTAAAAGCAATTACTTAAAAGACATAACTTTTTTAGGCATCTTAACGCTTTGAATTCTAAAAGTATTTACTTGAGAGTCATAACTATTTTAAAAATAGTTGTCAGAAATCCGATGAGTCATGATAGTTTTTTATGAATTCTTTTGCAATTTATAAATCTAAGTGGTCAGTTAAAAATCACGACACTTAAGAGAATCTTTCTATAAAAGCATGGCATTCAAGTGATAAAAGAAGAAGAAGAAGAAATCAAGGCACTTAAGTGATAAAGAAAAGTTATAACATTCAAATGAATGTTGTATGAAAACTATGAATTTTGCAATGTCCTTAAACCCCAAATGAGGGCATCACATTAGGCCCTCTCTCATCGTCAAATCTAGATTTTACCAAGATCTGAAGCTTGACTGGCCTAGTAATTATTTATCTTATCAACAACAAAAGCACCAAATGCTTTCTTGTCCCTGGGTCAAGATTTGACTAAGCAAAGAATCAATCCAAAGAAGATGCAACTCGTTCGAAGGAAAGCATATAAAAACAGTGAACAAAAAAATACAAAACAGCAAGTCATAGAAAACACTCTTGTGCACACCCTACATGGCCACACTCATACCATGTAATATCTATTAGGTAATAATGACGTAATATCGATGTCCTTTACATGAGCAGATCATTTGGTATGAAATTCACATCATAATGGATATTCTCTTTGGGCAAATGGGCAAGTTGAAGATGTCAGTAGGAGCACATGCTTCACTTCTTCCCAAAGCATATTAAAGTATAGTTGATGTCTGAGGTGTAATTGAATCATTAAATACGTAAAATTGTGAATTAAATGCTAAAACTTTCAAAAGTTGGTTATCTCCGTCAAGTTGAAGGCCGAGTCTTCAATTGTGGATATCGGGAAGAAAAGTAATGATTTTCTTTAAAATTGATTTTAGTATTCTATTTTGGATTAATAAAATCCACGGATGTTCTCATTTGATAGCTATAGGTTATAAAAAAGAAGATACATTGATCTCCTGCGGAAATTCACAGGAGATTTAAATCTTTACTAATTTCCTGTTGAAGCAATAAATTGATGGTTCTTATTATTTGCTTGAAGTAGAAGCTCAACAGGGGTTTCTCTCTATTTACCAGAGAAACTCTCCATTGCAACGAAGACTCGACATATAGCTATTGGCATGATATCGATTGCAAAATTAGTTGATTAAGTATCTTCATTCAATGCGTGTTTAATATGTAATATGTACTGTTGCGCCTGTACTAAATGAAATATTTACAGTAGGTGTAATTTTTTAAGGAATAAAATTCGTGATGGTCCTTTTTTTATCAAGCTGATATGAATACCACCAAAAATCCTAAATTGGTCTATTTGGGCCACACTTACCATAAACTAATTTGTATGTCCCAAAAACTCTTTAAGTAGTTTGCCCGTATCATATTTACTTAAATACGTGCACTCATGCCACATCTAGTATAAATTAATTTATGTTACATACAATCTTAAATTAGTACACTAGACTCACATTTACACACAAACTGGCGCAAATGTATCACATTTACCACCCCCCCCCCCCCCAATAATATCAGATTTACCACTACTTAAGATAAATTTGATATGAATACAGCAATTCGGTGCAAATGTGACATGGCTGTATGAGTTTAGGATTTTCTATGAAATAAAAAATTAGTTTGGAGTAAATGTATTATGTATGTATTGATTTGAAATTTTTTGTGATGCAAAAAGTTTGGAGTAAATATTATACAATGTACTAATTTGACATATTTAGAGAGATTAGCCATTTCTATTAGCACTACAACTCCTGATCCGACCCTGACAATTGGAATAATTATTTTCCCGCTTTTAAGCAAATAAGGAACAGTGAGATGGATGGGAAAAATTATTATACTAAGGCTGGAAAATATTTTCTAGGAAATCATTTTCTATGAAAATGATAATATTTGTCAAAGGCCGCTGGCTCGCCGACCTCCGGTGGGGTGGAGGTATGCTATTAGAAGTCACGATATTTAAAGGTAAACAAAGAAGATAGAAAGCGTTTTCCATTTAAAAAAAAAACAGAAAGAATGTTTCCTGCTTTTAAAGGTGTTTTATCAATTGATGGAAAACTTTTCCTTGACTATTTTATTTTTCATGATATAAAAACCGGAAAATTAAGAAAATATTTTTCCGGAAGTTATTTTCCATGAAATAAACGGAGCCTAAGGAATACGATAGTTTTCTAGAGTAGTTTTAATTTTATTATAATTATTCTGACATATGCTTTCTCCCCTTTCACGGTCAAGAATCGCACAAGCAAAGAATTTACAAAGCTCGTCATAGACAAGAGAGGCCACGCTAGAAAAAGCATAGGAAAATGAAGAGCATGTACATACATATTTCACCGCAAGCTAATTCAATCCAAGCAAACAAGCAAACATAAACACACCACCTCGCTCGATACAAACGTCCTCACGAGCCATGGCTGCTTCCGGCGAAAGAAGCTACACGATGGCCGCTGAAGTCGCCGCTGAGATTGTGTTGCAGAAACTAGAGATCCTTCTCTCTCGCCCGGAGTGGGTTCGGTGCTTAGCGAATGAAGCCCTCCTGAATGCTAGGGAAAACCTGGCTAAGATCCGAAAATTCCTTTCCGCCCAAGACAGACCGTCCCAGATCACGGAGTGGATGGGACGGCTCCTCCAAGTCCTGTACGACGCTGAGGAATTCATCGACAAGTTCTACCTCGAAGTGGCCCGCGGGAGGCATGAGCCCCTCCACGTTGCCACAAGACCGCTTGCGGCGCTTGTCCACAAGTACATGCTGTGGAGGGACTTGTCCAATCTGGTGAAGTCCGTGGCGGAGTTGTGTCAAAATCAGTACTTAGAAGGCATGAGGGAACCCGATGGGAGGAGGAAAGACGAACCTGCCAGTTTCGCTCCATGGGAAGGTCAAAAATTGGCGAGACTGACTAATTTCTGGGATCAGCGAGCGTCAACAGACTTCGTATGTTACGAGACCCAGAAACAGGAAATTACGAAGCGGATCAAGGAGAAGTCAACAGATGTCCATGGGATTTCGATTTTTGGCAAGCAAGGCACCGGCAAGACGTTCCTCGCGAGAAGGGTCTACAGGGAAGCGATGATCCTAGGCTTCGATTCGCACGCTTGGGTCCATGTCTCGGCCTGTACGGACAAGCAGGAGTTCCTGTTCGAGATACTGAAGCAATTGGACAAGCTAGCAAGGGACTCGATGGATTTCAACGAGATGAAGAAGATGCTGCGCCGGAATTTGGCCAAGACGAAGAGGTTCCTCATAGTGTTGGATGATGTGCACTTGCCAGACCAGCAACTTTTGCAAGAGTTATTGAAGATCATCCCGTTCCCTTCAAGGGGCTACTTAATTACCACGACTCAAGACGAGACATTAGCGAAGATCATGAATACAGCCGAGGGAGATCCAATAAAGCTAGAAGACTTGGGCATTATAGAAAGTCAGAAGATGCTTGCTACGAAGCTGCATGGAGTGAACGATGAATCGAAACTCGATCCAAAGGAGATTAAAATCCTAAGCCGGTTTCCTGCCATGCCGCTCTGTGTATCCTTTCTCAGCGGGTTATTGCCGTATGCTACAGAGCATGAACGCACAAAGTGGGCGAACGATGATAGTAAGATGTCATTATCAGATACACTACTATTGAGTTACCATAAACTGCCGGTCCATCTCAAACCGTGTTTCATCTACATGGCTTTGTTCCCTGTGGCATCCCCAATCTCGACAAGAAGGCTAGTGAGGCTGTGGTTGGCTGAGGGCTTATTGGATTCCCATTGTTGCCACAGAGAACTGAAAAGGACGCCCGAGGACTTGGGAGAGACTTTCATTCTGGAGCTCGTGGATAGGAAGGTGATCGATGTGGTAAGTTGGAGGGCGGATGGATCCCCTAAAGCTTGCCAAATGCTCACCTCCATGTACGACTTGATCTGCCCGACCACGATGAGCGCGGGGTTCCTCTACGTACATAAGGCTAGCAAGTTGAGATGCGGGAACGACTGCTGCAACCCAACGGGCCAGCAACAACAGCGGCTGGACGCACCGCGAGGGGGAACCAAGGTCCGGTGGCTCGCAGAGCACACGAACATAGTCAGAGACGGCCTCGGCCACAGCTACTGCGATTTGAACCTTGGCCACGTCCGCTCGTTTCTGTCGTTCTACCCGAGGAGAGGCTTGCTCACCAAAGACATCAGCACATTCCTCAGGAACACGACCTCCAAGGCTGACTGCAGGTTGCTACGGGTGCTCGACTTGGAGGGTGTGTATAAGCCATCCTTGCAAGGTGTGCTCCGCAGGCTGGTACTACTAAGGTACCTAGGATTGAGATCCACCGTGTTAGACTCGATCCCAAGCGAGGTTGCGCATCTGCACTATCTCGAGACTCTTGACATGAAGCACACCAACATCAGTTCACTGCCCAGTTCCTTGTGGAAGAAGAGGAACTTGAGGCACCTGCATCTCAATTGGTTCTACATTGACCTGATGGAGATCCTCAAGGCTTGCAGCAACAATGTTATGGCCTTGACTCAACTCCAAACCTTAAGCGGGCTGATTATTGGTGAGGTCAAGGAGAACATGATGAGGGACCACACACACAGCCTGACCACACTCACTACGCTCAAGCTTCTCCTGCAACGCTCAGGTGGGGACTCCTCCGGCGTTGCAGGACAATCGGTAGCCGATTGGATTATCTCCGGGCTCACCAATCTCCAGTCGTTGACCTTTGGGGTGATCCAAGAAACCCCACCCGCGAAAGAAACCCCCAAAGAAGCTCAATCCTCGAAAGGAGCTACGAAAGAAGACAACAAGCCCACGACGTCGCAGATAGGCCCGTTACCGGAATTGTCATTGGATCGACATCACAAGCTGTTGGAGCTCTACTTGCTGGGCCAACTTAAGGAACCCATCATCTGGACACAGCTCTTGCCTGGCTCGCTCAGGGTGTTGACTCTGTCGGGGTCGATGGTGGAAACAGACATGATGGCCCAGTTGGGTGATCTCCTGAAAAGTCTAAGGACATTCAGGCTCTTGGCCAATTCTTTCCAAGGCACTCGCCTGAGGTTCGCCAAAGATGGGTTTCCGAGCCTCTTGGTCTTGAAGATTTGGAAGCTGCCTCATCTTGAGCAGGTGATTATTGAACAAGGGGCAATGCCCCATCTCAAGGAACTTGACATCAGGCACCTCGATAAGATGACAAACGGTATAAAAATTGACGAGCGCAAGGAATTGGAGATACGTGTGGTAGTCAAAGAGGGTGCTCTTGGTTTTGTTGACCAACTGAAGAAGACAAAAGGAAAGATGACAAAATTGTACAAAAGAGTAGAGACTGAGAAGCCTGAATTTACAAAGGATGATGACAGGTATGATATAATATCAAATCTGAAATATGTTCTTTACGCACTATGATGAAAATGTTTACATAGACTTGAGAATGTCAATGATCATTAGTGGTGATTAGAAAGAACAAATATGATCTTAATGAATAAGTATTATTTTGACTCATGCATAGTAAACATCTATGAAGTCACAATGAGCCTTTCTGACGAACATAAATTTTGATGCAATCACTCTATCGCAATCAGTCAAATCACTCCTAAATACAAAGTCTACATTTATATTTTTTTCCCAGTTATTATCACAATACAAAATTATGTGGCCATTATCACCTGATCTTTGTGGAACACAATGTTGGATCAAAAGTACCCTTTGGAATCATCCTTGCTTCCCCTTAGCTGATGCATGCCGAGTAAGCCTTTCACGTAGCTCACTTACAAAAAGCTAAAGAATAGATACAAGTCAAGACCTATCACTTATGTACTATGCCATATTTCAAAAAGAAACATGTAGGAACAAATTTACAAATAGTAGGAGTATTATAAGGAAATATGTGTGTAAGGCTTACTTATATAGTGGTTTCTTGTTTTCTACAGTCATGACTATGACAATGACTACGAGTACGTGATCGAGGACGAGAGCAATGACCACGAGGACAAAAGCAAGAGCACGGATGCTTCTACTCGAGCATAAGCGATGACAATAATATTTGGAGTTGAATATATGTATATCTCCCATCCTCCAGCCCTGCCAACTCCTCCCTTTCTCTCTTTAATTGTGCAAATAAATAATTTCATGTTACTGTTATCTTATGTGATTGACTAATGTGATGTCATTCACCCAATGCAAAGTATTCTTTCTTCGGTCCTAGACATCTATGTCAGCAGATACTCAATCCAATGAAAAAAAAAAGGCTTAAATGAAGTTAAGGGGTCACAACTAATGAGTGCAAGGCGCAAAAATCAGGAGCAAAAAAACTAATTTAGTTAAACACAAGCTATATACATGAGGATGGACGAATAGATACACTACATATTAGTTTAATTAACATCGATCATGCGCCAATGCTTACGTTGAAGAGCCTAGACCGGTCAGAGGACCTGCACTCCCTCATCTGTTCATGCGTAAATTACAAAGCTTTTGCACAATGGCCCGCATCTGAATCACTTACATATTACTAGTTAAAAAGAAGTCATAACATCTCAGATGAGGGAACGATTTCTTTGCCATTCTGCATAAGTAAAACTATCCAAAACAAAGCATCACAGGAAAGACATCATAGTGCTTTTCCACTTACAAATTTTGTAAGGATTAAAGTTGAGGCCAAATATCTCCTTGGAAGCTTTCTCTAGCTGAACAAAACCAGCTGAAGGAATTAAGGGCCGCCCAAAATGGGCTATGAGCTCAGGGACAAGCCCAAAATGGGCCAAGCCTAAGATGGCCTCATAAACAACTGTTACGAGAGCATTTATTGACAGACGTTATAATCATAAGAATGGAAGGAAAAGAATGTACATCGTTCTTGTTTTTTTGTTTCTTCCTACTTCTCTCTCATCTCTCTCCACGGATGATCGTCGGAACTCTCAGACCGCAAAGGGGCATCTAATCTGTGGCTATCAAGGTATGTCCATTTATGTGATGTGCTTTTCGATCGGTGATACAACGGATCCTGGATTTGTTCTCCGCTGCGTTCGTAATCGGAATTCGTTTTCGATTTTCGAGGATTTTTGTAATCCAAACCCAACACCAACAAGCTTTGCGACAATTTTGGCACTCTCGGCCATATGGTCCATACCATCAGTGTCGGACCAAAACTGCTGGACTAACTGCAAACTTGTATGCTTTGTATTCAAACCGATCCCCCACGTTAGGAAGAGCATCTCTCTACCTTTCCTCATGAGCTTCTTCTGCAACTGCTTGGTGAGCATATCCCTCTCATGACGAATATCTCGAATGCTGTTCAACAGAACAAAATCCCAGACTTAATATGATCCTTCTGTGAATTTAACAAAAGCAGCGAGTGTTTCACATAATTTCAATTCAGCACCTCGAAGCAGCAGTTGACATCTGACGATCTTCCAGAGCTTGATTAAAACAAGCAGATTTATCTTTGAGAAAGAACAACCTCCTCAGCTTTCCCTCCATGCAGATAGAATCTGTCGGATCACCTTCAAACAGAAGGACAAAGTAGCTCCTGTGAATTAATGAGACATCGCATTCCTTCCACAATTTGACGATCTCCTTTTGCATGTTGTTGAACCATTCCAATAAACCTTTTGTATCATCTTCAATTGGATCCAAGCCAATATCCTTAACATGAGCCATCGTGAATCGCATCTGGTTTTATGTCATGTACCTATCAATTAAAAGAGCTCCCACTGAGCAACATGTGCGTATTGACAAAGCTTCCATATTTAATGGAAGTAACCGAAGTTCTCCAAATTTTAAAGCATTTTATATTCAAGTGAATGGTGACAATGCCCCCACAGTGTTAGCCGGTATGCCCCTAGTGCGCTACGAGGTGTCTCGAGTTGACATGCTCCTGTTGTGTGATATGAGATGTCCCGTGGTGAGTTAAAAGATTCCTCAAAATTGAGATGCCCGATATGTAGGGATATTCCGAAAGTATTTGGTGTTATTGGTCTGTCCTAAGAACCAATCAATATTGATACTGTAACGTTAGTTATGGTTTAGGTTGTGTTAGAATTATCGATATTCACTATACTTAGGTAGTCATGATGTCATGCTAGAGACCGCTTATGATTTGTGAGCCAAAAGAGTTTGAACACGCTGTTAATGTCTAGTAAATCTAGAAGGTCGCTGATTTTATATTTTTATGTGGATTGTGGCCCAAAGACTAAATTGAGTCTAGCCTATTTGCTTGATCAAGTTCACTCTATATTATATACTGCTTTTGTGGTAGGTTTTTTTTGTGAAAATCACACATAGATGGGAGAATACACAGAGACATTATGTATTTGTACTGCGAGAGAGTCTCGAAGATTATAGGCGATCAAGCAAAAAGAACTCCAAAATATGCATGTTAGCATTTAGACTTTGGAGATTACAGTTCGTGTGTGTGGATATCGGTAGATTCACAACACTTGGGGCACTGATCCAGACACAACCGATCGTCAATTTATCTCCGAAAAAGCAAAAGGTACATCCAAAAACCCAACTTCGATTTCAATATACGCGTGGATCCTATCTAGGGTTTCATTTATAATACACTTCTGCTGCCTTTTGAGAAACCATGAAACCCAACATTTGGGAAGACAAGTAATGAACCTAATGCATGGATACGTCTAAAATGTTTCGTGCCATGGTGTTACTCAATTGTCGGGCATATCATAACGAGAAAGATAAAATATTTACTTATGCACTTGGCATACATACGTGCTGGTTATATGTTTATTTATATTGCCCCAGGTTGAGTGGTAAATTAAGTTATTAACTTAAGCTTACAAACTTCGTTTATGGCGCTTAGACTCACTCTTAATTTTTCAGACGTGTAGGATAGACTCTCCACCACCACCACCATTGCAGTACGGAGCTCCCATGTACAGCGAGAGTGTTTATGAAGATGCATTTGTGTCTAAAGTAACATACGTTAGGTGTCGTTCTACCGCGTGGGTTGAGGTGGGTTCGAGGAATGGATCTCGTAGCTTAGTACGTAGACCTTGATGGCGAGTTGGGCGGCCTGCTAAGAGGTTTCGACTGGTGATGGCGATGGCGACGCTCCAGAGGAAGGAGTTATCGATTCCTCATGTCGATTTTTGTTTTTTGGTACGGGCTATTTGGATGTAGGCACGATATGATGATGGGTGACCCCTCCCTTCAAAGGATTTTTTGTAGTTTGAGTGTTATTGGAAACCTGGGTTTAAGTGATGCACAAATGACGTATAATGTAAGTGGAAAAGAGCACATGTTCAATATAAATATGCCAATGTACCATACTCTTACGATCTTCATTATACGGGTTAATTAAAGAACTAGTTATGCTTCCGCATGCTTATAACAAAAAGAATTTATGAGGATAATTACACGGGTCAAATGTGACATTCTTGGGGCGTCATAGCATAATTACAATTAGAAGTCACATCTAGGACATGCACACATTGTACCATTGTTCTCCTTCTATTCAAAACTTACATAACCCTAATTTGAATTGGGTGATAATGAAGCTTTGCTTTTGCTTGCTTATAGTTCATTGGGCTCTTAACTCTTTTCCAAGCTATTTATATTTATTTTGATAATTAAGTGTTACATTAGCGTTTGCACACTCACATAACCACCTCTCACATGTTGAGTGATTTAGTATTAACACTAACAAAAAGATTGCATGCATAACATTTTCAAATTAAAGATATAAGATACCAAAAGTACGTTAACTTAATATAGAGTAATCAAGTCATTGTATTCACGAAATCTCTAGTTCGCAAAAGAAAAACATACTCCCGCATTTTACTTGGGTTATAATTGACTTATGATTGATCAGTTGTGGCTCTAAGATAAGTTTTAATTGCATGCTTCGATTGAAACCTCAAGTTACGGTTGATATGGGCTTGAGAGAGTTTCTTAAATGAGTTACTCTTCTTGCTCGTCTAGTAATCCATTATCTTTATTTTGGCAATTTACTTTAAGTAAGGTCACAATATATATAAGCTAGATTCTTTCATAACACATAACGAATTTCACTATATTTTGATAATTGCATAGCCATTTGAAATCTATAGTGCAAAGATAGCTTCTTTGGAAGATATCGAACAAAAATGCCATAAATACTTTTATAACACTCTCCGCCGTCTAAAGTTCAAGTGCCGTGAGGAATGACCATCGACATTCCGATCCTGCAGTTGAAAGGATAAAGTGAAGACCATATTACAAAAGGAAACAAGCATCCCGTACCCTTAATTCATTTCCAAGCAAAGAATGATTGCCGAACATAGTTAGTGTGAATGGAAAAAAAAGGTAGGTTCTCATGAATCCATCATTCCAATGTTTAAACTTTTTAACACATTAGAAATCTGAAGTTTTTGCAAGACTCGCCTAAAAAATTTGAATCATAGGTAGCATATGTAATTTAACTATAGCCAGTTATTTATATATTATTCTTCAAACTAGTTGGAAGTTCATGATTAAGACGACACGTCAACAGGTTCCCCCTCTCTCAACTTCGAGCCCTAACTTTAGCAAAATCCCAATCTTGATTGGCTAATTAATTACCTGACCTATTGATTATCATCGACCCTTTTTTCAAGTTGTTCTTAGGACGAATGTCGGTGGAGTAACCAGATGTAGATTAAGCCCGATACCTTTCCATTCAATTATTAAAATTAACTTTGACCGTTCAATAAAATTCCAACGTTGCTATCCAAGGAGTAAAATGTACAATAAAAGGATCAAGGCAAGGTATAAGCATCCCAATATATCTCCTGTAATTGAGGGCATGCATGTTTGGTATTGTTTGTTTGTCCCATAAAGTGTCTGACCGCGAAGAAAAAGGTAAAGCAAGCCCAACAACAACACATGAGAATGAGTGATGGCGAAAGTAAATAAGAAATTGCCTTCCTTTTTATTCACAGGAAAAACTCTATCGGGTACTAAACTTGATTATTGAATTGTCGATATGATTTCGGTCGTCCGATCAATTAATTAAGTAGTCCTATGTATTTGATAATCTCTCTTATCCCACATCCCTCGTATATGGACTATTGCCCTGGTAAAACATTAAATAGTAAAGTCTGGTGGGACATGATCAAATTAATGAATTCTTAATGGACCACATTTCGTTCTCTGCAACTCCTAGTCCAATGTTAAAGACCAAATTGATTGTCTTCAAAGTATAAAGACATGGTAAGAAATATTGAGATGGGTCTGTAAGATGGTCGTATCAAGTGACAAGATGGACTCACAAGCAAAGAACATTACCTGATCTCCTTTATCACGATCGTTCTTTGAGATACTTTCTTCCGTCTCACGTTCAAAAACCGCACAAGCAGAGCATTAAACGAAGCTTGTTATTTGACAGGAGAGGCCGAGCAAACAAGCTAGCATACAAACACGATCTTGCTCGAAACAAACATATTGATTAGCCATGGCCTATTCCGACGCTATGGTGATCGAAGCCGCTGCTGAGATCGTGATGCAGAAACTAGAGATCTTGCGCTCTCACCCAGTGCGCCTCGTGTGCTTATCGACGGAAACTCAAGCGGGGGCCGCCAAGGAGAAGCTGGCCAAGATCCAAGAGTTCTTTTCCACTCAAGACGGACTGTCCACGAGCACGGAGTGGCCGAGGCGGCTCCTCCGAGCCCTGTACGATGCTGAGGAATTCATCGATAAATTCCACCACAGTGAGGCCTGCAGGAGGCACAAGGCCCTGCAGATGGCCGCAAGGCCGCTCTCCGCGCTCGTCCCAAGGTACATGTTGCGGAGGGACCTGTCCAATCTGGTGAAGGCGATGGAGGAGTTTTGTCAGTACTTGACAGGCCCAGAAGCTGCTAGTTCCTCCTCCCATGCTAGGGCTCCATTAAAAGGCCAAAAATTGGCAAGGATGACCAGTTTTTGGGGTCGGCAACCGTCAATGAACTTCGTATGTTGCGAGGCTGAGAAAAGGAGAATTGTGAACCTGATCACAAAGGAAGCGGAGCCGGCGAACGTCTTTGGCATTTCGATTGTTGGCAAGCAAGGCACAGGCAAGACGTACCTCGCGAGAAGGGTCTACCAGGAAGCGATGTATCTGGGCTTCAATTCACGCGCTTGGGTTTGTGTCTCGGCCAGCACGGACAAGCAGGTGTTCCTGTTCGAGATACTGAAGCAAGTGGACAAGCTAGCGAGGGACTTGATGGATTTCGACGAGACAAAGAAGATGCTGCGACAGAAATTGTCCAAGGTTAAGAAGTTCCTTCTGGTGTTGGATGACGTGCACCTGTCCGACCGGCAACTTTTGGAAGAGTTACTGATGATCATCCCGTTCCCTTCACCTTCAACGGGCTACTTAATTACCACTACTGAAGACCATAAGATAGCCAAAATCATGAATACAGTCGAGGGAGATCCGATAAAGCTAGAAGACTTGGGTGGTAACGAAAGCCGGAAGATGCTTGCCACGAAGTTGTATGGAGTGCCCGATGAATCGAAACTCGATTCAGAGGAGACAACAATCCTAAACCAGTTTCCTGCCTTCCCGCCACTATGCATATCCTTACTCGGCGGATTACTGTCAAATGTTGGATGCGCAGCGTTAGCGATCAATGATTCTAAGATGGAATTATCATATCTTCTACACTTGAGTTACCATAGACTGCCGGTCCATCTAAAACCATGTTTCATCTACATGGTTCTGTTCCCCATAGCATTCCCGATTCCGACAAGAAGGCTAGTGAGGCTATGGTTGGCTGAGGGCTTATTGGATTCGCAATGTTGTGGCAGAGAGAGGAGGACACCCGAGGATGTGGGAGAGTCGTTCATTCTAGAGCTTGCGGATTGGAATGTGATCGATGTGGTGAGCTGGAGGGTGGATGGATCCCCGAAAGCTTGTCAAATGCTCACCTCCCTGTATGACATGATTCGCCCAAGTGCGACCAGCACGGGGTTCCTCCACATGCATATTGCTTGCAAGTCGAGAGACGGGACCAACCACGACCCAACCGGCCAGCAACAACTGCCAGCCCCATCAAGAGAGATAGCCAGGGTCCGGTGGTTTGCAGAGCACACAAACTTAATCACAAACGACCGCAAGGGCAATTTCCCCAATTTGTATCTTGGCCACATGCGCTCGTTTCTGTCATTCTACCTGAGGAGAGGCATGCTCACGAAGGACATCAGCACGTTCCTTAGCAAGGTGATATTCAAGACTGACTATAACTTGTTAAGGGTGCTTGACTTGGAGGGTGTATACAAGCCATCGTTGCAAGGTGTACTGCACAAGCTGGTGCTACTAAGGTATCTGGGATTGAGATCCACGGTCTTGGACTCAATCCCTAATGAGATTGTGGACCTACACTATCTCGAGACTCTTGACATAAAGCACACTGACATCACTTCGCTGCCTAGTTCCTTGTGGAAGGCAAGGAAATTGAGGCACCTGCATCTCAACTGGCTCTTCATCGACTTGAAGAAGATCCTCAAAGCTTGTAGCAACAATAACATGGCCCTGGCTCAACTCCAAACCTTAAGCGGGCTGATTAGCGTTGAAGTGACGGAGACCTTGATGAGGAACCAGTTGAACAGCTTAACCACGCTCAAGCTTTTCTTGCGAAGCTCGGGTGCGGACACCTCGAAGGCTGCAGGAAAAATAGTGGCCGATTGGATTAGCTTCCGGCTCACCAATCTCCAGTCCTTGACCTTTGGGGTGATCTCAATAGCGAAGCCCAGGAAGGAGGACAAGCCCGCGAAGAAAGCCGAGTCCGGGAAAGAAGCCGAGTCCGCTAAAGAAGACAAGTCGGCGAAACAAGTTGAGTCCGACCAAGAACCCAAGCCCGCGGCATTGCAGATAAGCCTGTTACCGGAACTGTCGTTGGCTGAACATCACAAGCTGTTCGAGCTTTACTTGATGGGTAAACTCAACAAACCCATCTGGACACAACTCTTGCCTCGGTCACTCCGGGTTCTGACTCTGTCGGCTTCAGAGGTGGATACAGACATGATGCCCGACTTGGGTCGTCTCTTGAGTAACCTGAGGACACTTAGGCTCTTGGCCAAATCTTTTCAAGGCACTAGTCTGAGGTTCATCAAAGATGGGTTTCCGAGCCTCATGATATTGAAAATTTGGAAGCTTGCCAATCTTCAGGAGGTGATAATTGAACAAGGAGCATTGCCACATCTCAAAGAACTCGAGTTAAGGCACCTAGATAATATGAAAAAAGTGGAAGGGATCGCCGAGTGCGAGGAATTGGAGACTATATGTGTGATAGGCAAAAATGATGACGGTGTGATAGGAAAAAATGATGACGGTGTTTTTGTGGAGCATCTCAAGGAGAAAAAAAGAGAGGCAACGAAACTGTGCCGTGCTACAGTCGACGAAGGCAGGTACGTGATGATATTACATCTCAAAGCATGTTCTTTATGCGTGACCATGAAAATATTTTCATAAATTTGATAATTTCAATTATCATTTATGAGTGAATAAAAAGAACGATTGATTTTATCAAATAAGTATTATCTTAACTTATTTTACTAGATCAAGTCAATCCACATGAAGAATTTATTAAGTCCACAGTGATGCCTACAAAAGAACACAAATTTTAATATAGCTAATCTCTATATTGCAATCGATCATATTGCTTATTAAAACTAGTATCACTCATGTTAGCAGTATTGTTTTTTTTTTTTTGGTGAAGTATGTTAGCAGTATTGTTTGAGTCTTGTGGAATCCAATATTAGATTCATTAGTAACCTTCGAAACCAAACTTACTCAACATAATTGACGCATGTTAAGTGATCCTTTCGCCTAGCTCATACACAAGCATCAAAGAAGAGAAAACGAGATATCTATAGACCAGTTAAGGCATTTTTTTTTCTTTTTAAGTACTATGTTGGCGTTCAAGAAAATAAGCATATTAGAACAAATCCACAAAGTCGCTTCTTTCCGTGGTTAGGAGTACTATAAGAAAATCTGTGCGTTTGTACATGTGGAGCTTACTTATATATATAGTGCTTTCTTGTTTCCTACAGTCGTGACGATGACAAGTTCGCAGCTCCCCTCAATTACAAGCTAGCATGATCCTTGGAGCTGAATAGATTTGCATGTCACCCTCTCTCTCTCTCTCTCTCTCTCTCTCTCTCTCTCTCTCTCTCAAGTGTGCGAACCAATAATCTCTCCCTCTCTCTCAAGTGTAGGAACCAATAATTTCATGTAACTGTTATCTTATAGGATGAATTGACATGATGCGATTCACCCAATGTTAGATATTTTTTTTTCAGGCTTAGGCATCCATGTAAGCATATACTGAATCCAATGAGGTTAGAAAGCAGGAGACACAGAAAAATTGGCTCAAATGAAGATGAGGCGTCCCAATTAGTGAGCATATATGCCACATGAGTCATGAGCTAAATAACTAATTTAATCATGGCTTCTACGTTAATCAAAAAAGGATGGAAAAAAGGAAAATTACATATAAGTTTAAGAGAAAAAACACTACAATGCCCAAACTATATTAATTATAACAAATATATCTCAAACCTTTTTGATGATACAAAAGTTTCTAAAGAATTATTTGTATGAGAGATTGTCAGAAAATACTATTGACAATACTTATGCGACCTCTCAAATGGAAGACAAAAGTGCAAATGGCACCGACGTGGTGGGTTAAGTAGTGTGAAAGTACTTAAATATAAAACCACGTCTTCACCTAGTGGCTTAAGCTTTTAGGACAATTGGCAGTGGTCCTACAAAAACTTCACATGGTATCAGAGCAGGAGGTCCGGAGTTCAAATCTTCTCAGGCCCCTATTCTGCCTCCTTAAAAAATATTTCCACGCTTAGTACTGGTAAAAAGACTAGACTAAGCGTGAGGGGGAGTGTGAAAGTACTTAAATATAAAACCATGTCTTCACCTAGTGACTTAAGTTTTTAGGACAGTTGGCAGTGGTCCTACAAAACTTCACAAAGTGAAGGAGAACAACATGTTTTGCATGTGACGCCGTAGCTCGCTCGCTCGCTCTCTCTCTCTCTCTCTCTCTCTCTCTCTCTCTCTCTCTCTCTCTCTCTCTCGCCATTGCTCGATGCTCAAGCGACCTCCGTCTATGTTGGAATTTGTGATCCAATTGCTACAGCCTGTCGGGATTGAACATGCAGAATGGTCCAGAGAAATACTGAAGTTCCTTGCGACGTGTGGATAGGAATAAAAGTAAAAGAAATCTCTGACATGCAGGGATCGGCTATAGGGAACAATTGCCAAATAAGTCATAAACCTTTTACTACTTTGCCGATTCAGTCCTAAAACCTTTTTTTATACCGGCTTAGTCCTAAACCTTTTGCAACTTTGTCATTTAAGTCCTTCCGGCGGATTTTTGTCACGCCCTGCTCCCGAGCGCGCAACGGTTCTCAATTTTCCTCTTCTCTTCGGCCAAGAATAGCGACGTCCCAGGCAGGTCGTTGGCCTTCAGGTCTTTAACAGAAGCATGAATCTCCGCCCTGTCAACTTCACAGAACTCGCCTCCCATATTCCATCTCCAAATCAAGTACCTGAAAATTGTTACCACGACGGGTTGAGATTACAACTATCTCAGTGAGTCTAATCCTATGCCAGAATTAGGAACGCCATTGCAATAGGGTCCCTACTTCCACTCTCGGTACTACCCCAACCACTAATCAGTCCTCAATTGACTCATCTCCATAGCGCTAATTCCTCCAGAGGTTCTATCTTCATCACATTGCCGATCTAGAATCCATCTCTAATGCTAACGGAACTTCTCAATGGTCTACCTCCTATGCCCAAACCAATAATGCTACCACCCTAAGGTCCTTAATCGTGTATCTCCCATCGACCGTCAACGCCATACGAACTCCTTTTGCTTAACCCCACGTATAACTCAATTAATTTCATCTCTCTCTAATAACAACTTCCTCTTTTCTATAAGTCAACCAGTTCGTGACTGGGACTTGGCACTAAGCCCGAACCATCAAACACGTCAAGAATAGCCACCATAATGCTATAGCTCATTAAATAGGTAAAAGCACAACTGAATAATTAAATTTACTAATTGGATAAATAATTTACTCATTAAATAAATAAATTACTAATTGAGTAAATAAATTACTAAATAAATAAATGAATAAATAAATTACGTAATTAGCCAAATAAAGCCGTCCACAACCGGCTTGAGACCCTAGCTAATTTTCTCGGCTTAAACCGGATTCATGAAATACTAGGGTTACTCACCACGTTGGTTCATCCTAACCATGATGCGAACTCATCAAATCAATGTCGATACCATTTTTAGGTTCCATTGACTTTCACCATTTATTAGGGCCCACTGGCCTCTAAGGCGAATCGGGGTCAACGACCACGCCGGTCAACTCATTTGCATCAATGATCAATCATGATCATTCACAGTCAATTGCACAACCAATAACATTGGATAAATCAACACGATGTGACATAATGAATTTTAGGACAATCTCCCAAAATTTATAAAAATCAACCGCTCAGGCCTACTAAATAGGGAATCACCCGGGTCCCTAAATCGAATCTAGAATCTTCCGTTCGACAAACTACGGGTGCCATCACCTTAATTGGTAGCCGTTTGCCCAATCGCACAATTTCCACGCATTTCGCTAAAATAATCCAAAATGCTTAAATTTAATAAATAGCTCATCCTTAAGCGAGATTTGAGCCAATCACTTTCAATTGCTCAAATTGTCCATCCAACCTTACTCAGCTGATTATCAAATCCAACTGCAGCCAATAACTCTCAATTTTGCCCTCAAACTTTCGAATTTACGATTTTGCCCTTAAGCTCTAATTTGGCCCTAATTGGCCAAATTTGGTAATTTACCTCCGCAATCGTAAAATCACTCACATAACTCTCTCTAGCTACTAACCAAGATTGCTAACATAAATAATTTACCAACTAGCCCTCCAAGTACTCAATTTTGCCAATCTACCCCTAATTGGCCAAAATTACCAAATCGCCCCTACTTCCTCCCAAAGTTGCCGATCAACTCATAATCCTCAAATTAACAACCAATCCACCTCAATCAAGCCTACAATCATCTACTAAAGCGGTGAACGGGCCTAATTGAGGGATAGGATGTCCACTCACTTGGTTTCCTTGCGAATAGGCGGCTCACGGCGAGCTCCGGCGAACTTCCGGCGAGACTCCGGTGGCTAGGGATGTTCCCTGGTGGTACTGGAAAGTCGAGGGACTCATGAGTGGCTGCGGGTGGCGACGGAATCGCTCGGACACGCCTCAAAGGCGCGCGACCAGCAAGCCCTAAGATTGGATTCGGCGAGCACTAGTTGGTTTAATACCAAATTCGAGCTAATGGTGAAAAATTGGTGAACCAAACCTATTGGGCTTTGTAGAGAGGACTTACATGAGTCCAATGGTGGTGGTGGCGTCGCTTGAGGTGGCCGGAACGGCAAGTAATCGCCCATTGAAGGTGCTGGCCGGAATCCGGGTTCAAGGGGGAGGAGTTGTGCTTTGGAGGTTGATTTCTCTCAAATGGCTCAACACCAAAGGCCGAAATCGGTGCCATTGTGTTCATAAGACTCTCCTCTATCAATTTGAGGTGGTGGGGTGGAGTGGGTGTCGCCGGAGAAGCCACGGTGGCCGGCGAACAGCAAGGGCGGCGGAAACAGGGCACTTGGCTGTTTTGGGGGTAGAATGGGTGATTCTAGACCAAATCAATCCCAACCAAAGTCTAGATTAGGGTAAAGGAGTACCAAAAAATCCAATGGAAGTAACAGCAAAGGCTTTAGATCGAAGGTTTGGGAGAAATCGCGATTTGAAGCTCAGACCAAGAATCTGGAAATTCCAGAATACAGTTCTGGGAAGGCTTCTTTGGGGGCTTCCCGACGACGAACCAGGTGGAATCATGAGAGGAGGTTGATATCTATGGAAAGCTGATTCTTCAAGGATTCTAACGCCACAAACGGCGTGTCAAACGGAGGTCGGAGCTGAAAGTTATGGGCTTCCAAAAACGGGATGTCGCTCGGGTCCTAATCTGGGTAAGTTCAAACCCAGAAATACTGTTCCGTGGGGGCTTCTTTCGGGGCCTCTCAAATGTGATCTAGATGGAATATTTGGATGAGGTTGGTGTCTATAGAAAATAGATATTACGAGGAAGACAATGGCGCAAACGGCACCCAAAACGGAGGTTGGAGCAAGAAGTTACGGCTCTCCAAAGATGAGGGTTTGCACTGTTCATACCCAGAAAACAGCTCCGTGGATCCAAATTTCGGGGGCCACCGCCGCCTGATACGGCGGAACGAGGGGCTACTAACGAATGGGACTGAAAGATGGTGTTTCAAAGAATCTATCACCACCGACGGTGCGTCAAACGGAGGTCGGAGTGAAAAGTTACCGGCCTCCAAAGTGGAGGGGTCGCACTGGTCCAAAAGCAGAGGATAAGCGAGCTCGGGGAGAAAAATTCGCGATTGGGGACAAGTGGCGGCCATCCAACGGCCGTGAAACACTCCGATGGGACGGTTAGGTGGTCGTGGTGGTGGTTGGCCGGAGATTCGGCCGGAGGTGGGGCCCCAAACACGTGCGCACCGTACGTGTTCGGTGAAATGCCCCAAGGAAGAAGAAAAAGAAAGAAAAGAGGAAGAAGAAGATGTCTTTTCCCGCGCGTGGCTGAAGAAGCCGGTCAACAGTCAACGGTCAACGGTTGACCGTTGACCCAATAATATTAAATTAATTAAAATAATAAAAATTAATTAAAAATATTAAAAATACCCAAAAATCCCAAAAATTGTAAAAACTTCCCTTAACCTCATTTTCAAGGTTTTTGGGGCCCAAAACGTGATTTATAAATTTTCGGGAGACCAAAACATGATTTCCGAAAATTCGAAATCGTCCGAAACGAGATTTCGCGATTTAATCCAGGGAGTTCCCGAGGCCAACGGGCCACAAACTAAACCCGTAAATTCCCACAATTAAGCCTCGAAAAGGGGGTCGGAAGCGGGCTATTACAATTTTAGCCGGAAAATGCATACATGGCGACGACATGACGGACCGGACCTCGCCGGCGACTTGCCAGCGACGACGTGGCAGCCACGTGGCACAAAAAAATTCCAAAAATTCGAAAAAATTAAATAAAAAAAAAAAACCCCTACTTGGCCGGCGAGCTCCGCCGGCCACCGGAGCTCGCCGGCTACTCCAGACGCCAGGTCGGCCCTCGCCGACCTCCGGCGAGGGTGGGGGTGTCCGTCCCCGCCCTCACCCGCGGCCGGCGAGGGCTGGCGAGGGAGGGGCTCCCTCGCCGACCGCAGGCGGGGGCGGCCACCCCCACCCTCACCAGCGGCTGGCGAGGGCCGGCCCAGCCTCTAGAGTGGCCGGCAGAGCTCGCCGACCAAGTAGGTTTTTTTAATTTTTTCGAATTTTTGGAATTTTTCCATTTTTTTATTTTTTTTGTACCACGTGGCCGCCACGTCGTCGCCGGCGAGGTCCAGTCCACCATGTTATCGCCACGTAAGCATTTTCCGGCCAAAATCCGTCGAAAGGACTTAAATGGCAAAGTTGCAAAAGGTTTAGGACTTATTTGATAATTGTCCCGACTTGAGGGCGGTGAACGAGAAGAAGAGATCTCTAACTTTGCAAAGATAATTGCAAAGCTAACTCGGTTGAAATTGATCTGGATCCTCTCACGGCTTGTCAGGGGATATAATGGAAGGGACCTAGACGGCCATCATTAATAGAGAGGGAAGGGATTTTATTTTTTATTTAAAAAAAAAAACTATAGCTATCCGATTCAGATTGAATGACTATGAAGGGAATCGAGTTATCTGTCTTTAGGACAGGTCATCTATTTCCAATTGAAATTGCCTCCAAATAGGGTTGTCATTCAACCATGTCAGCGCGTGGGGATCCCCTGCTCCCTTGTCCCTCGGTCAAAATTTTGCTTAGTCAAAAAATAATTCTAAAGGAGAGGCGGCCGTTTGAAGAAAAGCAAAAGATGATCATAATAATAACAATAAATGATGGAAAAAACCACCAAATAAACAAAATTATGCTCATCGTAATACACATTCACTAAAAATCCCAATCACTCGTGACATATTTATCCTTTGTCAAGGTTCCAAATATTGTCCAAAATTCTATGCAATCGATAGCATGGATGACAGAATATAAACTGCAGTAACGTGACGTTCACCTGGCTTATTAAAAGCAAAACTGACCTCGTTTCAAATTTGAAGTGGGTGATGATTTTCAAGATGCCGTGGTTCTCCACTCTTATTGCTTCATGTTCCAGACTCCATTGCTCCCTGCTCGAGAGCTCTCAGAGGCTATGGTGTCCATGCGAATACGCGGTTTGGGGTCTCTCTCTCTCATTGAAAAACACATTTGCCCCAAAAATTTGAATTCATGCTTGCGATCATTTGGCAAAAGGAGAAGCTCGATCTAATCTTCTCCATCGAAGCTTTCTGAGGTCCGAGACAGGCAGGCGAGGGGACAATTGCCAAATAAGTCCTAAATCTTTTGCAACTTTACCGATTAAGTCCTTCCGGCAGATTTTGACAGGAAAATACCTACGTGGCGCACCGGACCTCGCCGGGGACAACGTGGTGCTGACGTGGCGCTGACCGGACCAAAAAAAATTTCTTCATTTTTTTTTAAAAAGGAGGCCGGCGAGCTCCGGCGGCCGACGGAGCTCGCCGGTGACTCCAAAGGGTGGCCCCGCCCTCGCCAGGGCAAGGGGGCGAGGGTGGGGGAGGCCGCCTGCAGCCGGCAAGAGAGGCCGCCCGCGGCCGGCGAGGGAGTGAGGGCCTCCCTCGCAGATCTGCACCCTCGCTGATATGCAGCGAAGGAGTGCAGCGAGGGAGTGACTCCCTCGCTACAGTGCGAGGGAGTTGCACTGCAACGATGCGAGGGAGACCCTCACTCCCTCGCTACAGTCTGGGCTCCTCCCTCGCTGCAGGCTGCGGGCGGCCTCCCCCGCCCTCGCCTTTGGCCGGCGAAGGCGGGGCCACCCTTTGGAGTCGCCAGCGAGCTCCGTCAGCCGCCGGAGCTCGCCGGCCTCCTTGTTTTTTTTATTTTTAAATGAAGGTCCGGTCATCGCCACGTCGTCACCGGTGAGGTCCGACGCGCCACGTCATCGCCACGTAGACATTTTCCGGCCAAAATCCACCAAAAGGACTTAACCGACAAAGTTGCAAAAGGTTTAGGACTTATTTGACATAAAAAAAGATTTAGGACTGAATCGGCAAAGTAGCAAAATATTTATGACTTATTTGGAAATTGTCCCGGCAGGCAAGCTTCCTCGCTTCTCTTTGATCATTCATGTCCCTTGTGCGATTCGAGGAGAGCGCATAAAAGACGCAAAAAAGTCCCGACTCCCAGTTGCATCGACGCTCTCGTCAATCCGTTTCCTCTTCTCAAAGAATGTGAGAGCCATCATCTTTCCTTATTTTCTCCGCAGTTGAGTTTTATTATCACTCCCTTCTCATATCGATTCACACACAGTAAGAATTCATGTTGCTACATGTGAAGGCTACAGTGACTCCGATACAGCACCAAATCACATGGGCGGTATCATTTAACCTCTATGGAACTTAATGTTGGATTAAACTTTGGGACCAACCTTACTCCTCGTAGCCTTCGCATGTCGAGTGAGCCTTTGACCTATCTCACAGACAAGATGCTGAAGAAGAGATGACATTTTTTCACACTAGTTAAGACCTCTCCCTTCCTGAACGTGTCATAGTTCAAAAGACGAAGCTTCTCATTTAGGAACAGATGAAATCTACACGGTTTGCTTTTCTCTTTACTGTTACGAAATCTGTGTGCCTATTTAGCGGTTTCTTATTCCCTACAATCCTGACCATGACGAGGACGCGCTTCATTGAACACAAGCCACTACAATGAACATTAAAGCTGAACATATGTACAAGTCCTATCCTCCAGCCCCGCCATCCCCTCCCTTTTCTCTCTCTAAATATGCGAACAAATAATTTCATGTAACTACAATTTTATCCCCTCCGGCCCCGCCAATGTAATTAGAAAAGCACAAGAGCAAAAACAAAATAAAATGGCTTAAAAGAAGTTGAGGAGTCACAATTAATATGCCGCATGAGTCGTGAGCTAAATTGCTAATTTGATCAGCCACAAGCTTTTAGGTAATAATAAAAACACAATCAAGAGGATGGAAGAAATAGAAACAGTATTATATTAGTCCAATCAACATCAATCAGGCACCACTACTTATGTTGAAGAGCGTAGACTGGTAAGAGGACCTGCAAGCCCTCATAAGTTCATGAGTAAATTACAAAGCTTTTGTACAATGACCTGCATCTAAACCACACACATATATACTGCCAGTTAAAAAGAAGTACCATCTAAGAGAGTTGGAGGGACGATTTCGTCACCATTCTGCAAAAGTAAAAGCATCCAAAACAGAGCTTCACAAAAAGGACATCACAGTGCTCTTCCACTTATGAAGTTTGGTGCTTGATCTTCGAGGAGTAAAGTTGAGGCCAAACATCTCCTTGGAAGCTTCCTCTGGCTCAACAAAACCAACAAGCTTGGCAACAATTTTGGCACTCTCGGCCACATGGTCCATATCTTCTGTGTCAGACCACAACCGGTGGGCTAACTGCGAACTTCTATGCTTTGTATTCAAATTGATCCCCCAGGTTTGGAAGAGCATCTCTCTATGTTTCCTGGTTAGCTTCTTTTGCAACTGCTTGGTGAGCATCTGCCTCTCCCGACGAAGATCTTGTAGGCTATTCAGCACAATAAAATCCCAGACTTAATATGTTCCTACGATGAATTTTAACAAAAGCAGCAAGGTTTTTCATATAATTTGAATTCAGTACCTCAAAGCAGCAGTCGAGGTCTGAACATCTTGCAGAGCTTGATCGAAATGGGTAGATTTATCCCTAAGAAACAATAACCTCCTGAGCTCTACCTCCATGTAGATGGAATCGGTCGGATCGCCTTTAAACAGAAGGAAAAAGTAGCTCCTGTGAACTAATGAGACATTACTTTCCTTCCACAGTTTGACAATCTCCTTTTGCAAGTTTTTGAAGCGTGAAAACCATTCCGAAGAACCTTCTGTATCATCTTCAATTGGATCCAAGCCAACATCCTTAACATGCTTCGTAGGTGAAATCACATTTGTTTCGGTACCATGTACCTATGAATCAACAGAGTCCCCACTGAGTGTAAGTTGACAAAACACTAGTTCTCCAAATTTCAAAGCACTTTATATTCAAGTGAATGGTACTCCAAACTTACTTGCATTTCCACATTTACATATAACTAGACTCATATAGCTGAAACCATAGCTGGGCAATATCACTAGGCCATCATATATTTAGACACAGAAAAGCTATCTTTAAATGAATCAAAATTTTCTAATTTAAAATAAACTTTAAACACCTGAAAGTCATGGCTTCTGTACTCGGTCCGTAATAAAATTTCCAACACAATGTGAAACAAGCCTAGTCTAACCCCCACCAGCCAAGGCCTAATAACTCACATCTATTTGATCCATAGAATCAGATGGCAGAGATACAACATTCTTTGATATGGACAAAGCATAATAACTCGTATGTTATAGTCAAATTTAAATGGAGAAAATGAAATATTGGTAAGGTCCTCCAGAATAATTAATCCATCGTTCTCAAATACGCCTAAGTTTAAGAGGAACAAAGCTCACCCTATGCTGACCAGGTTGATCCTCCTGCTGAGCAATGGACTCCTCTATTTCTGAAGCGGAAGTCATACCGCTGTCACATTCCTCAACTGTCCCAATTATCTCTGCTTGAAGCTCATTATCCACAGAATCCACCAGAGAATTATGAGAAACACTACTGGGCAAATTTTCTTGGGACCCATACTTTAAGGAAGGAAACTTTCTCTGACATCCCTCAGGTCTTCCAGGACATTCTTTTTCATATCGAAGGGGACGTGTGCTATGGTTTTTCTCCATCTCTTCATTTGAAAATGAAATATTCACGAGGCCTAACTCACAACTTTTACTCCTGACTAGCTTGAAAGTTCTGGATGTAGGTAATTCTCTCTCCTGCATCATTGGATATGGTTTTTCAAGAGAAGGTTCTAAATTATCTTGAGGAGCACTGCCTGACTGTCTAGTTTCCTCCAGAGTTGTGGATCCCAATTTCTCTATATCCTCATCAACTTCCTCAACCACAATATAGTTTGAGTTGCCAACCTTCTCCTCCACTGATGACGTATCACCATTGCCACAGCAATTCGAGTTTGGCTTTTCCATCTCAATGCAGCGTACTTCTCTGCAAAAGTCCTCGGAATTTTCATCAGTGTGTTCTCCAATGTCCTCCGGACATATCCCATTGCCCCTGGAGTGAGATGTCCGAATTGAGAGCTGTGAAGAGGGGTCAGATAGTGAGAAGTTCTCTTCAAAGTCAGGAATGTGGATTATATGCCCATCTGAATCACTCGTACTGTGTTGATCTGAATACCGACATGAATCATATGTTATGATGCTAACATCCACATAATCATTATCTGCTCGGTTTTCAGTATCTGAAATCAGATTCTTGAGGTCCCATGAACGTTGCACCCGCAGTTTAGGGCAATCACTGCATGCATCCACCTGAGTATTAAATGAACAGAAGATTCATTAAAAAAAAATTGGTCTAATAAGTTGACGAGGCAAAGACATCAAGGAATCTAAAAAGTTAGAATTATCCGTACTGCCAAAGGTTTGTGATCCACAACCAATCGATGCAAATCCTGAACCTCAGACTGAGCAAGGTCTCGCTGTAGAGACAACTCTGCAATCTCTTTCTTGAGCTGTGAGAGGATACAACCACAGAAAATGAGGTGCTAAATAACGAAATGGTTACCTGATATACAAATATGGGGGCAAAAAAAGCTTAGGTGTTCATAGAACTTTAAAGGGATTGACAAGATGCAAATTGTACAACCCTAATCTTAAAGTCCCACAACAAAAAACTATTGAGAAGGCTGGTTAATAAGCTGAATAGTTAGCTCTTCACAAATTACAACTCGTTTTGGTACCTGCTGAAGTTAATACTCATTCCACAAAGGAAAATGCACATAAACCTACTGGCATCCAATTTTCTATGTCAAATTTACAACAAATAGTGAAGGTCTATGTGCTTTTAGCTCTGAAGTATATGCCTGTCGACAGCATTGTGGCAAAACTTAAATGGACTAATAATGGACAAAAAGGGAACAAAGTAATATGATAGGATAACCTCACAATTTTTGCAGAGAAAAGGATTGCAAAAAACATCAACTGGACATCCAGCAAAATCAAAACATTCACGCAAGTAAGCTCTACTTGTATATTTAAGAAAAATAGATAAATAACACAAAAGAAAAGCTGATCAGAAAATCATAGCTATAAATTCTAACAGCATAATGATGAAGCTGTGGGTTATTGCCCAAAGGTGAGGACTGTTAAAAATGGTCCAAAGGGACGTGCTAGGGTGAGATAGATTAAGAATGTTTGGAATTCTGGACAATGTGCATTCTGCAGGGGAAGGTAAAAGCGGCCAGGCGAAGACATTGCTCTTAAAATTCTCTGTTAGATCTTAAGTTCTCAAGTTCTATTACCAACTTTTGATGAGCTTTCAAGGGAATGAGATCGGTCAAGAGATGTCAACTGAGATGAAATTGCATGTTTTGTGCACTGAAGGATTTTCAACCTAATGGAACTCGTGGAATACACCATAGTACAAAACAAATGATTGACTTTTTTGACAAGGCAGCGTACAAAGGACCGAGTTTATGTATGGTAACTACACACAAGTACCTCCCTTTTCCATAGACAGTGGGAGAAACCTAATAACATATCAGATACATTCTTGCAATATCAAAGCCTTGATGCAGAATCATTACCTTCTCAATTTGGAGATCCTTTTCTCGAAGCAGCATAGCAGATTCAGATGAAACAGAGGCCATTCCTGGATTTCTCAGCTCACTCTCCAATCTAGCCAATTCTCTCTGTAAATGCTTTACCAACGCTTTATCAGACATAACAACATTAACTTGAGCATTTGTGGCGACCTCTTTAGCACAACTTGCAAACAATAGTGTATTTCTTGACTGTTCAACATGACTTCGGGCAGGACTCATTGTACAGATGATGGAAGTTCTAGCATTTCCTCCCAGTGAGGATTGCAGAATACGAGTCAGTTTGGAATCTCGGAAAGGAATATGTGCATTTCTTCCCTTGCTGGAGCCATTCAGATAATTCTAGATCAGTAATCATTAAGTTTAAAAATAAATGGACGATAAATTGAAAGAGAAGAGCTTAAGACTGCAATACTTCCACCAACTGCCGATTTCTTATAAGATCAATGTAATAGCAACTGTTCTGTTCATACGATAAGATGAAAAATTGGTGTATAGATGGTCTGCTTTGAATTTGTATAAGCTTTTTGTTACTTTTCCTCCAAACATTGATAAAGAAGATAAAAGATACTTTAAGTTTTTAAAATATATATTAAAAAAATCTATATAACCATGCATGTCAAAATTCATATGTTTCAAAATTTAAAGATATTCAATGTGCAATAAAAGTCAAATTTCAAACACTATAATTAAAGGAAAATGCAAAAAAGTCAAACTTGATCCAGACAAACCTAAACAACTACTCTGGAGTCCCCCGATTGTGCTTTGTTACTGTTTATCTTCCTGATGCTACAATCTGCCCGATAACCTAGATGGAGCAGCAGGCTAAAAACTTAATCAATCGCCCAGAAAACTCATCCCTACTCTCTAAACAATAATTTTCAACTATACAGTCGACTTTATGCCTGAGAAACCCAAGCTAACCCCCTAAAAGACCAGAGAGAACAAATTATTTTGGCCAATATCATGTCTAATGAATTGACCCAAGCATTTGGCACAATAGGTACTTGACATTACTAGAGGAGAAAATGGTAGCAAAGGTAAACCTTATGAACTAAACCTGCCACAGCCAGCAATAACAAATCCCGGTGGACAATGGTAAGTGTAAAGAGCTCAGCGTCTGGATTTTAGTGAGAGCAGGATAGGAAATAAAGCACAATGGCATAACGGGCTTCATATATCCTATCCTATCTTGTGGGAGAAGGCTTGATTGTGCAAGCAGTTGTTCTACGTATATCGTGTGTCTATGCAGGTAAACTAGCATTGTGTAAGCAATGTAACTTTGGACAGAAAAGGCATTGCAGTGGTGCTCGCTATCCTCATGTTAGTGCATGGTCCGACTAAATTATAAGGTCTCTAAGATGAAGACAACAAAAAAATGAGCGGAAAGGCCAACCTCAGCTTGCGAATCACTGTTCCCAAGGTCAGCAAACTACGATTTATGTGGCAACCCTCTTTCAACCTTGCACCCGCTGATAATGACTGAGACGCACGCTCACTTCCGGCTAGATCCACGAAGTTCTGCAACCCAAAGAAACTGTCATATTCACCCACTAACTGTCCATAGGTTGAACTGGAGTTCTGAATATTCATACCACAGTAGCAGCAAGAGTGCTTGAATTATCGTTCCCCAAGAACTCACGAGCTGAACTTTCAATCGTCTGGCAGCAGAAACAATGAGTGATAAATCTTTGACAATTTGATAAAAATTGACCACAAAACAGATAGAATTCACCATTACCAGTCTCAAAATCTGATGTGATCTTGAGCTAGCTTCGTTAAGGCATGTCTCTCCGACCTGTCTTTGAGCTGTGAAACCCAAATGATCAGCCTAAGCATTTTAGTGTGCTGCTAGATATAGCATGCAAGGCTGAATGAGTCCTTAGTTCTTACCTTCACACACAGAAAGAAGTTCTTGAAAGTGACTCCAGTCCTTCAGCGTTTCCTCTGTAAGTTTCTCAACTATAGTCCCTCTCTGTCAAAAGAGCTAGCTCTCACTGTGATGTTGGATGAGCTCATAGTTTCTCAGCATAGTACAAAGAAATTTACCTCCGGATCGTCTAGAAGTCTCAATGGAGTACTATCTGCGCTGAGGAGGTCTCTCACAGACTCGTTGTAGATCTCCATTGCAGAAAACTTTAACAGAAATTCTCTTTCCTTGTGCTATTGAGAAACAAGAGAGTGTTTTTATTAACATGCAAACGTTAGAGGAAGAAGTTGCAATCGAAAAATGGAGGAGATCTTTAAGTATCATATGACTTGTTACCTTCTCTATGTAGCTGTATATATCTGCCATTGAGTATTCAGTAATTCCACTCATAGTGTATGTTTTTCCACTACTTGTCTGTCCATATGCAAAAACACTGGCTGCAACGTTTTGGCAGCGGATGATTGCAATCTCAGGCAAACACCAACAAAACAAAACAATGTAGGAAGGACGGAGAAGAGGTTGAAGTTTACCATTTATCCCATTGACAACTGAAAGAGCAACTTTCTTGGCACCTTCTTCGTACACTTGCCTTGTGGAGCAGTCACACCGGAAAACTCTGTCTGCAAACCAGCCGACGCAGAGAACACAGAACACTAAGAGATACCGAACATAATGCTTCCTCAATGACGATTTCCAAGAATGCAAAGACCAATCATATATCAAAAAGTTTTACCAAAAAAAATAAATCATATGTCAAAAAGTCCATCATTAGAAACATTTGTTGGAATTGGAAGACGTGGGCTCAAGACTAAAAGGATGCTGGATCCAGCATGACATGAAAATGTGCTCGAGGGAGGGGAAAGAAGAAAGAAAGGAAAAACTTCATGAATGGGAAATTACCAAATGTATAGGCAGCTGGGTACATGCACCGCTCTGAAACAGAGAGATTGTTTCTGTAGATGATGGTGTTCTCATTGATGCATTCCCAATCTGATACATCGTTCCTAGAAATTTCCTTCTGATTCAAGGGCCTGAGACGAACTGATACAAAGATTTTCTCTTCGCGGGGACTAGACCCCTGCATTATCTCCTGGCCGTCAACTGCCACCATCGCTTACCTGCTTACTGTCCAAGTATACGAACCGCCCGAAATCAAGATTAGTCTTCACTGCAACCAAATAATCCGACAAAGAACCAGCGACACATCATGTAGTCCACGCCCCATCAAACACCGTCCTCCTAGACATTGTAGTTTTGAAGTCATTAAAGATAGTAATGTTGGGAACCAATAAAACCTGAGGTCCATCCAACTTCTACACCTACCATCATTAATTGAAATGAGCAAGCTAATCATGGCCTAGAGCTAAATCACCCACGCTCCATTACTTTGTCTTAAGCACAAAAACGGGTTCCTCCTTAATTGCTCCTTCCTTTTGTCATCTAGTTTAGAAAAGTCAAACAAATGCATATCTGAAGTCACAAGTCCCCATTCTCCAAGAGAAATGGGCGTTGTTCCTTTTTTCTTTAAATTAGCTAATATTTTAAAATGAACCATGTGGAGTTTTCTGAGATGGTCCCCATAACAGGCTGTCAAAAAGTCTCCTTTGCTAGTGCTGACTTAGAATACAGAACGTCTTTAAAATAAAATAAAAAACAAAGCAATACATATTTTCATCTTGGGAAGTGAAACTTTACCAAAAGAATGTCTGAGATCTACGCAAAGATCCATGGCACTGTGCATTTTCACAGCAGTGCACATAGAGAGAGAGAGAGATCTAAACTGGGTCATTAAAAAAATTCTTTTTTTTTTCTTTTTGGTCGGTTGTCTTTGAATATCTTCAGTTGCCTCATTCCTTCCTAACTGGACAGCAAACAGCAAAATCTCCACAGGGCAGAACATGGATTTCCCGATAACTGTTCTCTCTCTCTCTCTCTCATAATGCGAAAGCACTTGGAAGAATCCACCAAATTTTCATAACTTGTCCCCAAGGTACAAGGCGGAGCCCTAAGTTCGACGAAAGGAATGGCATTGCGAATCCGCGACAGAGAAAGCTTCACCAATCTATCTCTTACCGGTTCCAAACAAGAATGCATAAACGCTTGCAGGTCGTCTTTTTGCCAATTCCAAAGGTGTCCTCAGTTTTCGAGGCAAATCATAGATTTCACGCCAAAAGATTTCGAACGTCATTCGACTGACAATGCCTCATCGGTTCGTCAACTTTGACCAAACGACAAAAAGAGGGAAACTTACCATTGACTCTCAGCTGCCGAACCCGACCACCAGGCAATCCCCTCCCGCTCCACCTCCTCCCCTCAGGATCCGACGCGAAACGCCATTCCGGACCCAGAAAATTGCAGCCCCAGATGAGCTGCGTAACAAGACCGCTCTGCCCCCGACGTCCGGACCAGAAGGAATGGCGAAAAGACCACAACAATGCCGGCGGACGCAAATGCAACTGCGACGAAAGATGTGCTGCGCGAGGGGGTGGAAGGATGGCAATGATCTGCAGATGGAGGTCTGGACGGCTTTCTTAAGACCCTGCTAATGTGGGAAGAGAGAGAGAGAGAGAGAGAGAGAGAGAAGGTTGTTAAGTCTGTTCGGTGTTGGGGTTGGGTTTGGGTCTCGATTGCTGCCGCTTTTGCTGGCTTCGTTTTTAGCCTTTGAATTAAAACTGCCGCCCCCACTCCACAAATTCTACCCTTTTCCGCATTATTTCAAAACCCTTCTCTCTTTCTTTCTCTTTTCTAAAAAAATTAAGCCAATGCGTTATTAACCCGAGTAACTATCATTCATCGCGCCAATTCTTCGACGTACGTGCATCTTCGCATCCAATACACTCTTAATTTTTTGCCAACCGCTCATATCATGTAGCGAAATAGTGTAGACCATTTACTGTGTGCGCCGTGTAATTCGATGCATCACCTCGGTACTTGTAAGTAATTAATTTTGAAATGTGGAATTGGAACTCCTAGTGCCCTCCTTTTCACTGAGATAATCTTCTTAATTTGCTTAGCCAAGGTGGTTCGATGAGCAATTGAAATGCAAATTGGAAATGTCAGGTGATTTTATTTGATACCCTGGGAACCTCCAAAGGCAGAGCGTGGCTTGAATTGGGAGGCCCATTATTGCAATTTATGAAAGTATCGGGCAGGTTGGTGAGCTATCCAACAAAAAGGAAAGATATTTAGTTCGTGAACCCGTTCATTTCGGTGCTAGTGTGATGCAACTGTTCATTTAATGAAAAAGGCCCTCCCCCCCTTCGTTCATTCACATGGCGGTGGTTGCTTGGAATCAAGATAACATCACCTCCCTCCCCATCTATAAAAGAAATTATGCTTGCGCATAACTTGCCATGTGACCCATCCTTCATTACTTTTCTTAACCCCGACTCTAATCTTTTTATCTTTCATCAATCTCTCATAATCTCCCAACTAGTTCGGATAATACACAATGATATCGAGACGCCAATTGCCGAAGACTTGCGGAGAGGAAGGGTCGAATCGAACCGAATCGACGACATGCGTACCCGATTGGATGGACGTATAATTGAATTTAGGAAGGAATCACATCAGATCAAAAGCGATGGCAAAGCCGAGAGTTCAATCAAAGGGTTTGTGTAATTAGAACTCCTGGGCACCAAGAATGGGCCACCACCACTGCAACTCCTTGATTTCCATTTCACAGATAGCTTGACGACAACAAGCAACCTAAACCGGCACTGTTGGTGGGTCTACGGATTAAGGCCACGAACTAAATTGGGTGCTAACTAATTGTTAATTGATCAATTCTAACCTGTGAATAGATCTTTTGACCTAACCTGCCCCGTCAACCATCCCGAAAGGGAAAGGAGGTGAAGTGAAAATTCAACAAACGGTGATTTCACATCAAGGAAAGGAGCGAGAATAGCCCCTCGGCTAATGTGGTTTGGAAGGCTTCTTCGCTAAAAAAAAATTCCCGTAGGTTGCGGTATCGGTGTGAATAGGAATCGCCCGCAAGAAAGTCCCAAGTCGAACCAAATCGGCCCGAGTAGAAAAAAAAGTTGGGTACTTTAGGCTAAGGTCCCATTCTGCATGAGGAGTAAGTAATTTGGTTTGGTTTCGAGACAAAAATTATTGGAGCAAACACGTTCATGAAAATAGGAAGGGAATCGCCGGTGCATCCGACCGTCGACTTCTAGCCGCCGTCATGGCCTTTCGATTCCACCGTAAGCACTCGAGCCGGGGATTATGTTGCTATTAGCATGCATGCATCTGCTGGTGAACTCCGATCCACCGCGTTTCTCTCCCGCATCTCTTCGCCGCTGGCGCACGACGTTCTTTCACGGCAGTAATGAGCACATATAAAGACAGGAGCAGGGTCATAGTTTATTCCTTATCCCTGTAGTTTGAAGCTTTCTTTAGGTTGAGCTCTCATATCAATAATTAAAAGACTTGTTGAATATTTTCGAAGTGGATCGTGCCCAACCAGTTTTTTTTTTTTTTAAATCAATCACTGACCACCGAAGACAGCATTCGAGCATGGCAACCATCAAGCATCTGTTCGTGGAGTCTCGACGAGCTTGGGAGCTAAGCTAGCGGAAAATCTGGATGCGACTGATCTTGTCTGCTCAAAACTCCTGTTCCTGAATATTTTTCTCGATTTCATTTTGGGGAAGAAGCCCAAGAAAAAGCTGCAAGAGTTCGAAGGGAGGTCCACTTTGACTCGTGGGAAAAGAAATGCAGAGCACCCCATGTGGCTTAAAGAAAAGCCATTGCATGATGGGGGCCGACCCCTTCTTTGCATGCATGCACGCACGTGTTCGCTCTGTCAATGGTCATAAATTCTTCTGTCGTGTAAAAGAAATTGATAATAACAATAATATTAACAATAATCCGAAAAGATAAATTGGATAAAGACAAAATTAGTTCACAAACTCTAGTATAATATGTAATGTTGTCTTCATATTTTAGCTCAATGTCTAATGTAATCTATAGACTTTTGATATATACTCAACTTAGTCTATTATACATGCTCAACTTAATTAATATTACATTGATCGAATTAAAAGTTTGCTTAATTATATTGTATATTAAATTAAAGTTCATTGATCATATTAAATAAATTAAAAATTTATGAATTATATTATATATTAAATTAAAATTCATAAATTATTTATGTCATTTTTCGAACATAAATTAGTGGAGCAAAAATTGTGGAGACGAATTCCAGAATCCATGCATGTGCCTCCCCCACCGACAGTGACACGTGGTGGAGGAAAAGAACATAGGTTTCGTCAACATACAGCCCCATAATACTTTCGTGAAAATTGTAGCGTAACATCTTCATCTCATCGATTATTAAATTTCACGACATGTAGGATGCCAAAGAGGAATCTTAGACCCTGGACAGGTTGAAAAGAACTTATCAAACTTTCCAACTACTTTTGTTGTGAAAGATAAACAAAAGGAATGGGATATTGTAGAATTACGATTTCTCTCAGATACCAAACAAAAAGAAGGAAATAAACTTATAATTATTCAAGAACTTTGTTATTCAATGTTATACAGTGCTTGATGAAAACCTAATCTTTACCAAGATCAACACCTAATCGTTTGGCCCCTCATATAGTTCATGCGCGCGTCTTGGGCAAACAGACATCCAATGTCTAAGTAGGACTAGTCTCTGCATAAGATTTTGGATTAACCTCCGTTTTTTCCCACAAAAAATAAATAGTTTGAAAATATTTGTCTAATGATGACCGCTCGTGTCGCATGACATAATTAATCAATAAAAAATATTTTCATGTCAAAAATGATTTATGTATGAATAGTTTTGTGAACAATAAAAAAATCGTCAATTCATTTTTTATAAGCAATACAAGATATTGTTTTTATGAGAAATGTTTTACAATTATTTCATTGTTCGCGAAACAAAGACACCCCCATTTTGCAAAAAATAAGTAGCTTAGATAATAGTTTCCTAAAAATTGCAACTTGTGTCGCTTTCAAAAAATTAACAAGCTAAAAAAAATGTTATTGTCCACAAAAGTGTCCGCTAAAAACTTTCTCAATGATAAAAAAATTTTCATTGAATAACTATCTCAAGCGATCATTTTTTAAGAATTAATTTTCCAAGTCACTCACATTTCTCCAAATAAACGAAGTTTAAGGGTGTATTTATTTCATAGCAATGTTTTTCTCAATTTTTAGCATTAATTTCACTTGAAAAAATGAGTCAATGGAAAAAAAAAAGTTTCTTAGCTAAAGGAAAATGTTTTCCTTATCAAAATTTAAATTAAAAAAAATGATTTTCACTTTAGAACAATCTAAAAATATTTTTTGGTATTGGTGTTTGAATTCAGATATTGATTCCAAGTCTAGGTATTCAAGACTACTTTAAAGAGTTTTTTAAAAAGTTAAATATTTTAGTTTATTTTATTTTTATGTTTCTTTGCTTTTGCTTTTCTTTCCTTTTTTTTCTCCTCTTCTCCTTGGCCGTTGGCTATCAACAATGGTGACCAATGGTTGGCCAAAAAATGGGGACAAGCTCGCCGAAGTCCGGTAATGCCTTGCCCTCGCCTGATCAACTATCTCAAGCCTCATCGGCCTCCAGTAAGCTCATCCCTAGCCTATGGCCGCTCATCCATAGTCAACATGGCTGGCCACCGGCCAAAGAAGAAGGGGGAAAAAAGGAATAAAAATAAAATAAAAAAGAAAGAAAATAAAAATGCAAATACACAAAAAAAATCTTTAAATTATTAAAATTAAAAATGTGAATTTTTTGATAATTTTCCCCTAAGATACCAGACAATGGAAATATTTTTCGGATTTTCTTCAAGATTTAGTCAAGCACCAAAAATCAAGTCATTTCCAAAATAATGTTTTCGAAAATACGGTATATTTTTCACAAATAAAACACACCTTTAATAGGACTAGACTCTACACAGGGTTTTGGATTGAATATTTATCGATCAAATAGTAGAAGCATGTGTATCCTATTTTGTCCACAATAGATTGGTATCGTATGCATGTCGCAAAGCATTCTGCGCAAAACGGCGGATTAGTAGTGTGTTAGGTTCTTTTGCTGACGTACACATGCCCCATTTAGATAGGCCAATTCAAAGAGTCATACATTCGCATTTATGAATCATAAGAATATTTATTGGGGCATGAGTCTTAAGGATTACGCACTTTACTTTGTAAAATTAGAAACACTTTGAAAAGTTTCACGAAATATAAATATTAACACGTAAGTTCACAAATTCGTAATTTTTGTAAATACATATGATGTTTTAGATTTTAACAGGAAAGTATGTTGAGCTGAACGAACGATGCAACAATTTCTTTAGCGGAAAAAAAAGGACAAGATCTATATACTTATAGTAAGGTGTAGATGGTTGCCGGTCACCAGCTCATAGTCATGGTGGATCAGGTAAGCAAGAAATTTCCAAGTAATATATTGTTTGTCTATATATGTCTGATTATAGGGCATGCTGGGAAATTTGTAGCTAGATGCCATTTGTATGTTCTTTAGCGGGCTCCATCCCAACAATCCGACTATATTAATCTACAGAAATTTTATAATATTCTGATTTCGGTCGAAATCTACTTTAGTGTTTGAATATGGAGACCCCTATACAAATGTTTAGGCAAAATATATCATAGAGATAGTAGCATACCTTGCATAGAAAATTTTGAATATGGAAAAATTTGAAATTTCGAATCAATTATGTTCTTTGAAATAGTCGACAAAGTTGTCGTTGACTCAATTAAAGTTCTTTAGCCAATGGGCCCAGGGACAGAATTTTTGAAATTCCTCAGGATACGCCAAATTAGCTTTGAATTTTTGGAACCAAAGGATATTTTCTTACAAAGTTCATCATTGTTGAAAGTTCTTAACATGACCTTCTTTTTTCCTTGAAACACTCTTCATTACGCTAATTTTGAGCTAAGTTCATCTTCACTACGAATGAAGTTTGGACTTAAATACAAACATATTTCATCTCATCTTAGCATTAATCTAATTTTGATTTAAAGTTTTGTTCGTTTCATTAAAAATAACTCATTTATCTAGAAAAAAAAGATTTGAATCTTGAAATTAGGGAACATTTTTCTAACATTCTCACCAATGAAAGGCCAATCTCATCATCACCTCCCTCATCTTCTCTGCAAACACACACCGACGTTATCCTCCCTTTACCTATCGTAGAACTACTACATCACTGTTTGCATCATCGACTGCCACTGTCGATTACAAAACAAAGCCGGATCGCCGCCGCCGCCGAACCCTTCTTCTTCAGTCGTTCCCGACCCCAGAGTAGCCCTTTTTGTTTCTCTAGAGCTAGCCCTTGGGGACGTTTTTCGTCGTCTGCCGGCGAAAAGGAAACCGAGAACAATTGAAGTTGTTTCCCATGAGTGCTCTCGAATGGCGTTGCCCTAGTTCTCCACATGGAAAGAACTCTTCTTTGGGCCAGGTCACCTCGCTTTGACTACCATTAATCTATCTTCTCTTCGTCCTTTTGTGGCTGAATGTTGGCGAAGAACCCAATCCAGCATGTGATGCTAGGAATTTTTCAAACGGCACGTATCGAGGAATTGTCTATTTTATATTTATGGGCTATCAAGAATTTGCACTCCCACATGTCCAGCTGTTTTAAGGCCAATGATCACAACCAAATTTGTTGACGCCGGTGGAATAAACATATGTATCATATTATCACGCAATAATTGGTTCAATACAAGAGAAGACAGAAAAAATTAAAAAAAGAAGAAGAAAACCAACCATCACGTCACGTTATGAATTTCCCTTTTTTATGTGTTATAAAGCTAAGGGATGAAGTATATATTATGTTTTATAGTACATAAAAGATCATCAAATGATCGAGAAAGGACTAAACCATTGTTCTAATTCGAGCTTACGAACTGGTCGTGACTATGTAAAGTAAAGCATACTGTAACATGAATATCCCTATTTGAGAAGCCAAGGATTTGCGTCCTCTTTTATCCTGGCGCAGTCTGTAATCATATAGTACTTATTTTACATGTAAATTATCTAACTGAAGGAAAAGATCACGGATTCTTTTTTCCATAGTTTTAATTGAAGTTATCCTAGTTCAGTACATTTGTAACTCTATGTGCATGAAAAGAATAGAGGGTCTTAGGATAACTCGTGGCACCAATAATATGAGGCCCAAGGACGTATAGGACAGGCCACAATGAGAGCTTCCCATGTAGCTACCAGGTCGACTAGCCCACTATCCAAATTGGCCCAAAAACAAGGCCCAACACTTTTAAGACGGGTTACAAACATCTTTTTATAATAGAGGGTATCAAAACCTTTCCTTCCGACTTATTTACATAGATATATACAAATTGTACTATCTATCCACATCGGATAAGGCTCCATAAGTGGCGAGCATGCCCCTTAAGGTTCTACGAAGTGTGTTGCGAATAGGACACATGATATGCCGCATTCAGATTAAGCACTTGTTGAGCCCTCAGCCAACTCCTTGGCCATAAAAATATTAAGGGATATATTCGCTAAAAGTCCTAAAATTTATCATGATAGAACTTGTAAAAATTACAATTAAATCATAAAACTTATCAAATTAGTACCATTGAGTCCATCCATTAAATCCATATAAGCTTTATGTAATAGATATGTATTATATATATGTATATGTATATATATTATATACATATTTTTGCATTACAAATCGACATCATCTTTGCATTACATTTCATGCTTTAGTCACGTCATCACCACATTAGAGAGAGAATATATATATAGATATACATATATCGTGATAAATTTTGCATTATATATACATACATATATATATATATATATAAATGTAATGCCTATATGTATATATATGTGTATTATGTATGTATACATATGTACTGTACATATGTACATGTATTATTTGTATTATAGTTATTACATATAGGCATTACATATATATATATGTATATATAATGCAAAATTTATCACGATATATGCATATATATATATTCTCTCTCTAATGTGGTGATGACGTGACTAAAGCACGAAATGTAATGCAAAAATGATGTCGATTTGATTTAAATATGATTTGTAATACAAATTAAAATAAAAATGCAAAGCCCTCTCCAATGCCACCGAGAAGGGTCAATAATGGTGGGAAAATGGTTGGTGACAGTCATCGAGCCTTGACCAAGGGTTGGCGAGGCGCCACCCCTTGGAAGTTCCATAGATATCAACATAACTTTTGTGGACTCAGTCACAGCCTTTTATAACTAGAGCCTAGGTGTTGGGTATCCAAGATTTGATAACAAAATCTTGCGCTTGACCTTTGTGGACCTGGGCCAAGGAGTTATGGCATTAGGCACAGGCACCAAGGCTTCAAGCCCAAGCTTGATGGACCTCAACATGGGAACCAAGGGCTGGGCTTGGGCACCAAGGTCCCAAGCAAGGGTGTGAGGGTCTTGAGCACGAGCACCATATTCATAGATCTAGGCTCGATAGATCCATGCATGGGCACTGAGGACCTAATCTTAGATGTGGGGACCTAGGAACCTTTGTCGGGTTTTCCATGTCTAAGCGTAGAGTTTTGAGCTTAGGCATTAATAACTACTTCTAGTTTTAAAAAATGATTTTCAATTTTTTAAAATGAAAACCATTTTCTTTAATTTATGTTCAATAATTCATTTTGCTAAGCGAATCAAATACCAAAACTGAGAAAAAAAAATTTCACAAAATAAAGAGAAGTTAAAGTTGGAAAAATAATTTTTACAGTATTGATTTTTTGCAAAATTATTCTTGCCAAAGGAGTTTTGATACTTATCGTCAAAATAGTTATCAACTATTATATAGAACCTTTATTTTCTTTGTCAATGCGCCTAAAAAGTTGGTACTTTATGTAATTTTCTCTAATTCATCAAAAGGTCCGATACATGTCCTAAGCAAATCAAGCCCTTGGAGAGGAACACTGGAACCAAGGCTCTTCAACTGCCCTTGACAGATATAAGCCGCCGCATCAGCTCCGGTCGTCAGCAACTATGGTATCAACAACGCCACGTCTGCATTAATGGACCGAGCGATGGAAACGACAAACATCGTACGAATCGAGCGAGTTCTCGAGTACTTTCGATCGCACATCATGATGATTTCCTACGGGAAAATTAGGGCGGTGCAAAGATCGGGTAGCCCGCAGGATACGATTTTACGACATGCGTGTTTGGTCGGAACGACGGGGCAACTTCGTCGATATCTAGCTTCTTGGATTCTTGTCGAGCTTTCTCGGCGACGAAAGCATCGGGAGATCGATGATGGGAGGGGCTTCATCCTCTGATCAGAGGAAGCATCGAGGAAGTTTCTCGGATTTTGGAACCTTGTACCATCAGCTGCAACAACTTTCTGGGGGCTCGATCGATGCCGTATCCTGCATGTGTTGCTGCATGTGTTGCTCTAATCTTTGGCTTTTACTACTGTCAGAAACTCTGCACGTATCATCTACACCAAGGATACGATCCCTGTTTACCTACTCAAAAGCTATCAACGATTGTCAACAGATGAAGTGGAGAACAAACAGATTCTATTTTGACAAGGAAAGCATATCAGAAAGGAAAAAACGAGTGCAGGTCATTATTTAGGTGTCGTTCATCACAGTATTCGTAACTTGTTTGAGGTTTGGTACACACAAAACTGTTCATATGCATGTCGTGCACGCATTTAAAATCTCGTTGATAGTTTCATCGTGCTAAATAAGCTTCCGAATTCAGATAACATAAATCGACATAAGGTTCGTACGAAACAGAAAGATGACATTAAAATTAGATAATTTGATACGAAGGGCACCCACCTTGTCCCAAGAGAGAATCTGCGAGGAAAGTTCCTCTCGCGCACGCATTTTCTTTTCTCTTTTCCTTCTTTCGCCTAAGTTTTCAAGTTAAAGCAAAATGACCCTCTCTCTTTAAATAGGAACCAAGGACCACTCATTCCTTTCATCGCATTTGCTCAAGCGGGACCAAAAGAAGAACAACGAAGAGAAACTTTCGGAGGAGGATCGGAAGCTGAAGAGGGGCGACCAAGCTCTTAGAGAGAAGATGATCATGGGTGCAACGATGGAGATTGAGGAAGTGATGGGCGGCCACGAAGCATTGCCTCTCCTCTCGCTGAACCACGTCTCGTTGATGTGCCGGTCTGTGTGGGACTCGGTGAGGTTCTATGAGGATGTTCTCGGTTTCGTCCTCATCAAACGCCCTTCTTCTTTCGACTTCAATGGAGCTTGGTCCGTCTCTCTCTCTCTCTCGTGTTGTTGATATGAAAGGCATTATGTCACTTTCACAATGTGCCATGCGTGCATGTGCATGATCCTCGCTGTTTATGTGTTTGATATGTAGGTTATACAACTATGGGATAGGGATACACTTGATCGAGAACCCTTCACTCGAGGAAAACGACGCCATTGACGAGCCGCGTCCGATCAACCCCAAGGATAACCATATGTCTTTCCAGGTAAGTCTGATACAGCATAATTCTTCATTAACCGTGAGAACTACGAGGCACAATTGAATTTGAGTTACTAGTCCTAGGTGTTCGATTGCTAAAAGGATTTGTTTCAAGATAAATCGTAGACCAAGACGAAAACCTGCGATTTTTTGCTGCATGCATTGATCTAGAGAGAATGTACATTACCATAACCAGTTTTTTTCGCCTTCTTCATACAGTGCACGGACGTGGGGCTAGTGAAGAGGAGACTGCAAGAGATGGGGATGAGGTACGTGACGGCGGTGGTGGAGGAAGCGGGGGTGAAGGTGGATCAAGTCTTCTTCCACGACCCCGACGGGTACATGATCGAGATCTGCAACTGCGACAACATCCCGATTCTCCCCATCTCCTCTTGCCCCTTCAAGCCCAAGCTCGGGAGCTTCAACAAGGCGCCCGCTAACAACTGTGGGTTCATGGAGACCATGATGATGGAGAGCCTCAGCATGGACATCATGAACTTCTCCTTTTGAGAGCTCGAGTTTCAATTCGCAAGGAAAAGATCTGTGATGCTGAATGAAGAAGCAGCAGCAGCAAATTCAACATGCTTTTTCTTTTGATGATTTGTGTGAAATTGAGTAATTTGTCAAGTTGTTTTCCAAGGGTCGTAATACTAGAGGACCTAATACGTATGTGTGTCATAAATTGGATGTTGAAGGGTTTCAGGTTGATTAATCATCACATGTTCCTCTTCTACTATATGTGTTAAAAACAACGAGTAATTACTGTTTATTCTCCACTATGCATTTACAAAAAGGGGGAAAATGTTTTTTTTTTCATTGAAGATAATGAGAAAATCTGATAAAAAAAATCTCTTATTTGAATAAAGTACATGGTCATCTTTTTTTTTTTTTCTATCAAGAATCTCCCTTTCTCTAGGCTTGTTGCTCTTTGGGCATTTGTTTCGCGAAAAGAATCTCGATAAAAGAAAACACATTTTTTTTTGTTGGAAATCATATTCAAGGAAAACGAATGGTTTATAATTGTTCAATGATATACTATGAAGTGAGATAGAAAATCTTTTTGCTAGTTAGATCTTATTTTAACAAACTATTATATCCGTCATAATTGTTTTTTATACAAACTGATAAGATAATATCAAAATGTATGGCTAAGATATAAGTAACACAAGAAATATAGATTACATTTTTACTGTAAAAAATAAAGCAGCCGAAAAACCGAAGCCCAAAAAAAGAAGGGAAATCAAATAACTAACAAATGTAATTTCTCAGTGCTCATAAAACTTCATGTGAAAATGTTTTCTCAATTCCAAAAACAAGTAATCCAAGAGTGATACTACGGCAAGTATCCAGACCAAAGGTACCAAAGAGCAGGGAAGACCTGGCTAGTGAGAACATAGATTCAACCTCTATGTGAACATGCATATGAAAAAGAGTTTAAACGATTTATTCCTTTTGGGATGGAGAAATCATTTTCCACGATTTTAAGTATGGTTTTTATTTTCTCTTCTCGGCAGTATGGCTAGTGATTGAACCCTTTGTCGTTGGTTATTCATTTTTAATAAATCAAACACGTGAAAGTTTTTAAAACAAAAACAATCCTAATAATTTTTTGTCAATCCACCCAAATGTTTTATTATATATGGGGTTAAGCTATGATTCTTACAATAAAAAAGCGACAGCTAAAAGACATCTTTTTGCTTGCAATATTGGACAGTACTTACATAAAATTATGATGGTCTTCGATCAAAAAGTGATTGAACGATGACCCTCAAATCTAAGTTCAAATTTAGGTAAATAAGTTAATGAAAAGCTTTGTCACCGTCCATCCACGGTACGAAATTGTTAATTCTATTCTAGGCTTCCAGCATTTGACATCATGTTGACGGTAGCAAGCGGCAATGAGATTAGATGGTAATATGTTGTTTATTCACCTAACTTGAATCTAGATCCAACAATTATCATGACCAATTTTTGCTGAAGGTTGAGAATAACATATGTAATGGCGTGACGATCGTGTCATAAATTGACATGCAAGCCGACTGTTGTGAAGAAAACTTTTACGATTTTCTTTCAATAATACATGGTCATAGGTAGTCGATAAAAATATTAAAAAATCTTAAACCTATTATAATCATGTCACTCCAATTATAATTATTTTAATTATAATAAATATTGTGTTTTTCTTTTTGTATTTTTTCCTCGACAGTGAAGATTCCGCTCGTTAATGAGCATAGCACCTAATTCAAGATTGAGTTGACAACTTTAGAAACAAATTTATTTGAGATAAGATAGACTTGACAACTTTAGAAACAAATTTATTCTTCTGGCCCCCTTTTGAAAAATCGACTTCCTATTGAGTCTTTATTCAAAATTTTGAGACTTCACAACGTGTGTTAAAATTATCTCATACGTCAGTGTTTTGTCTTTTGGGATTCGACCTCACATGGTGAGAGACTGATTCGTAAGTTGAGAACGAGTTACGCAAAAGTTGGAAAAAATGTCATTTTTATCTGATCATCATATGGTCCGGCAGTACAACGAAGAAAAAGCCAACCTTTCCTCTGCAAAGCTGCTCTTTTGAAGAGGAGGAAGGAGGAAGGAGGAAGGAGGAGAAGAATCGACTTCCATGGGGACTTCGATGAGCCCGATCTCGATACTGACTCCTCTCTTCTTGTCGATGCTCGTGGCTCTATCCGATGGCTACGCGAAGGACCGGACTTTGCTCCACCAATCTTCCAGCGACGACTTCGGAAATTATTTGACCAAAGATGAGCTCTGGTTCAACCAAACCCTCGATCACTTCTCTCCATATGTACTCTCTCTCTCTCTCTCTCTCTCTCTCTGCGGATGATCGTGTTTTTTGTTCCTCTCGATTTCATGTTGATTAGCGTGTAACCGGTGGCTTGATGATTGGCGGTGGGCGTCCTCGGGGATGAGCTGCTTGAAATGCGAACACCGTCGGTTTTTGTCTTAAATAATAGATTCCTGCTTCCGTTTTTTCTTTCAAATCAGCGGGAAGGTTAGTCCGATTGAACTTTGAACTAATTGAATTTGGAGAACGCGATCAGTTTGCTTGTGAATTGCGGTAAAGGTTCGTCGGATTTCCTGGATCATCAGGGTCAACTTTAAATGAACTGTTTTCTCACCACGCAAAATTGTTCATATTGTTTAATTACATCCGCTTACTTAATTGATGGTGAACTTTATTGGCAACCCACTTATTATAAACAATTTGAAATACGCTTGAGAATTCAAAGATTTCAGTGGCCCGTCCAGTGATGATACAGTGTTAGTATTTGCAAAATAAGTACAGAAGGCCAATAGTCAAGAACATATTGAAACAAGTGCTCTTGCCCATATTTTGCATGGATTTTATCTCTAAGTTCTTTGAATATTGTTAATTACTATAAACTGGCATTACAGTTTTAAACATTCTAATTCTATGATTATGATAATGGATTCTGTTGTGGTTTTGGACATACACCGAAATTTGCACTCCTTTTATCTTCTTGTCTTTTAAGTTTGCAGCTGAAGTTGTTTTGTGATGGTTGTGATCATGGATTGTTTTGAAGCAACTCAACATCATATGTAGTGGAACACTAGAGCTGAAGTTTCGTCACAATGATCTCCAAAAGAGGACATCATGCTATTGCTAACTCATGGAAATTGATATTTTGTTCTCAGGATCATCGTCAATTTGCGCAGCGCTACTATGAGTTCCTAGACTACTTCCAACTTCCGGATGGACCAATATTTTTGAAAATCTGTGGTGAATCTGCATGTAATGGGATAGTGAATGACTATATTAGTGTAAGTGCTACTTAGCTCAGTGTTCTGCTAGCTTTTGGCCAGCATAAGCAAACCAATCTTCAAATTACTATAAAGCGATTAGCATGCCACCAAACATTACACTGTCACATTCAGAGAGAAAATCTGAAAGCCAATTCTACCCATGAATGATTCGGAGTTTTATGGTTATCCTAAGCTATGATGCTATGAAAATTTTGCCCCTCGTTAATTCATGCAGGTTTTGGCAAAGAAGTTTGGAGCTGCTGTGGTTTCACTTGAGCATCGGTACTATGGGAAGAGTTCTCCTTTCCAATCGTTGACAACAGCAAATCTAAAATACTTATCATCTAAACAGGCACTCTTCGACTTGGCTTCCTTTCGTCAATTTTATCAGGCAAGTTTCTGAATCTGTTAAGCATGTGATTAACCATGAATGACAATGGTGACAGAAGTATCATAAAGAAACCTTGATTCTCAAAAGAGAGATGATGATCTGAAACTCCTTTGGATTTTAGATCAATAGAACTTTAAACTTGAAAAAATCATCAATGAAGTAACCTTGTTACTAGTCAAAACTAGTATTATTTTGATTAACGACTGGGATGTGGTCAAAGTGCCTTTTTTTTTTCTCTTGCAAAAAGACGTTGGTGCAGAGCTGACTGAAAATTTACCACATGGGGGAGAAATTCATGTAGGTATCATGTGCATGTTTGGCACCTTACATGAGAACAATCCCTTTGAGCGATTGGATGACCTTCCTTTGTTTTTGCTTGAATGAACTGACAGCTCTGACTAGTATTACTGCATGTGGAAAAAAAAAAGGGATGCTGGAATGGGAAGATTTGGCTTTTCACTATCTTTCTTATGAATATCAGATATTAATTTGATTGTCATGTGTTTGCAAGTGATGCTTGACCTTGAAAGTTTTGATTGCACAAGGAGTTAGTTTGATGTTTTAGGAGGGCTTGCTTTTTGCTCATTATTGACCGATGCAGTTTTTTAAATGATCAAATATGGCTAAATCATGTGCTAGATTCTTTTGAATGAAACTTTTAGCAATTCTTCTAGAAAGTCTCTGCTTCTGTGTGCTGAAGTGAGTCTTCCTTTCATATGATTTCCGCTAATGGTCTGACTAGTTAGTTGCTTTGACACCATGTGCAGGATTCAGTTAATCTGAAGCTCAATAGAACAGATGCTGGAAACCCCTGGTTTGTTTTTGGCATTTCATATCCTGGAGCTCTCAGTGCATGGTTTCGTCTGAAGTTCCCTCATTTGACATGTGGAAGTCTTGCAAGTTCTGCTGTTGTTCAAGCTGTATACAATTTCCCTGAATTTGACCGGCAGGTAAGGACAATCTTTATTGCCAGTTTTGTTCTTTTTTACTTGCTAGAAGGCCAAGAAGTTGGGGATTATGATATCTCATGAGGTGCATTTTGATGTCTGGCTGCTGTCTTCAGCCTTTATGATGTTGCAGTCTGTTCTGAGAAACGCCTGGAAATATTCTCCTACTAAATAGAACTTTCTACTGTTGTCTCCAACTTTAGATTGGTGTTTCAGCTGGAGCGGAATGTAAGGCTGCATTGCAGGAAGTAAATCAACTTGTTGAGCAACGGCTTGCATCAGATGGAAAGGTGTTGAAGGAGTTGTTTGGTGCTGCTGAGGTTCAAATTCTCTTTCCTTGAGATGGAGATTATAATTTCAGAAACGTGTTTACCCATTGTGCAATGTGGAATTCTTTTTTGTTTCTCTTATTTTTATATTAATCTTTCTCATACGTTGCAGCTTGAGATTGATGGTGACTTCTTGTATTTTCTGGCAGACGCTGCTGTTACAGCTGTAAGCATATCGTTTTTCATTTGTGTTTATTTTGTTACTTTACAAGGTAATGATATTTAAGATTTCACCCTCCACAGTTCCAATATGGAAATCCTGATAAATTGTGCACTCCTCTTATTCAAGCTAAGAAGGATGGGGAGGATTTGGTGGTAAGAAACTTTTTCCTTCTTTCACCTCATTCTTTTGTTGGATTCTAGAGCTTTATGCAAGTAATGTTCAAGGTGTCTGTACCTTTTAGATGTTTCCTCCGGTTGATAGTGCAACAGCAAATTGTATATAATTATATTAGCTTTGCCAAATAGAATAGCATAGTTAAAAGCTTTTAGGAGATAGATTTTTTTGAGTTGAGATGATATAGACAGATCAAAGGCATGCTTATCATTCATGCATGCTTGAAGAGTTTCCTTGAGGCAATGAAATTTCTCCACATATATACTATTCCCTGGACAGTAGGATGTTAGCCATTACTCCTATCCCATCAACAAAATTAATCTTGTCTTTCTACGTGGTAGGATTCCTAATATTTAGCAACATATCCATTAGACATGAATGAGTGATTTGTGTCTTATGATGCTTGAACAAGTGTCATGGTCAATTATTGATTAAGTTTATTTAAATAACTGTCATCATTTCCCTAGAGATTGTTTTCTGTGGAGTGGCTGTGCAAACATATTTTCAGTATTATTGTGATGCAAGTTTTATCTGAGTGAACCTGGGATGCCTAAAACAAATTGAGGTTGTGGTCCCCCTTTTTAGCTTTTGTTCACTGAGTTTATTTGGTCCGATTAAATTGTTTATGCAGGTTGCGTATGCCAAATATGTTCAAGATAATTATGCATATAGCGTCACTTATAGTCAGAAGCACTTGAAGAACACAGCTCTTAATGGAGATAGGAGCGATCGGTTGTGGTGGTTCCAAGTTTGCACTGAAGTTGCATACTTTCAGGTGGCCCCCTCCAATGACAGTGTCCGCTCGTCAAAAGTTGACACAAGGTGTTCTCATCTCCTTACTCTTCAGTCCTTTTTTCATTAGTTTTCCATGTGTAATCTCATAGCTAAGTCTATATTTCTTGTGTTGCAACAGATACCATTTAGATCTCTGCAAGAACGTGTTTGGTCAGGGGATATATCCTGATGTTGACGCAACAAATTTATACTACGGAGGCACAAGAATAGCAGGTCTGAGCACTAATCTTTCTAGCTTGGCTCATTAATGTATCGTTAAATATGTGTCTAAAGAATCACATTGGATTTCCTCTCCGGAATTGACTGGATATATCTGTGGTTCTTGATGCCTCTTTAGTAAAAAAGTTCCAAGGTTTTAATTTAGGAGATTCGGCTTTCCTGCCTGGCAATTTCTGAGCTTTATCCTTTTCATGAAAAACCAACCAAGCAACAAATAAAATCAGACACCTGAATCTGGAACACACAATTACGAAAGCCTAGATGGATGGAACTGTTTAATATATTAAAGAGGTTCATGCACTGTCTGTTCCCTGTTCATGGGACTCTTCTAAGTAAACTGATGATAACTGACGATCGAGCTGAGACTACTGTATTTGTATGTAGTGTTCTTCAATTTATGCTTACAATCCTGTTTATTGGAGTCTTTCTGCATGAATTGATACGCATCGATGATAAGTCATGTCAAGGCCGAAAATAAATCTGGTTAGATAATGGTGACAATAAACCAAATGAAATATATAAGTGCATGACCCATTATGAGCATATTCTGGAATCTGGGCATAGGTTTTTCATAAACATTATCTATTTGTTAGCCCCAAAAGTTAAAGCTGTCAAGAAATAGGCTCATAATGTATATCTAGCATACTTTTTCTGTACTTCACCTCGACTGTAAGGCCTTATACATCCATGGGATAATTAGGTAGCAGACAAATATGCATAATGAATGTAGTAGAGTATCAAGATTCGAACTCATGATTGTGCTCTAATACCGTCTTAGCCTCAGGTGACAGTTTATCCTATAAGTGTAAGCTGTCAGGAAATTGGCACATATTGTATATATAACATACTTCTTATCAAAAAGAAACTTGTGTGCTTCCTTTTGACATTAAGGTGTAACATTACCAGGCTCAAAGATAATTTTCACAAATGGCTCTCAAGATCCATGGCGGCATGCTTCAAAACAGATCTCTTCACCAGATAGTAAGTTCCTGCGATTTCAGACAACCATTTACCAGTTTGTGTTAGCCACTGGTTTCAATTAGTGAAGAGTAGAACATGATCGTGAAGTTTCTTTTTGGTTTCAAGCTACCAACATGCTTAACTCACTCATTCCATGAGATGATGACATAAACCTAGACTTCTTGATGCATTTTGATATTAATCTTTCTCTTGTATAGATATCAATAGGATTGATTGTTATCATAAATTCATGGACAACAATATGTGGTGTCGTGTGATGATGAAGAATTGCCTCATGGCGGTTACCAAAAAAAAAAAGAATTGCCTCGTGGGTTGATGCCTTAGGATAAGAATATAAAATAAACTGCCTCTATAAACTGTCAGGGATCCTTCCACATGATTTGTCTTTGACCTAGTACGTCCCCGGTCGCATGTTCATACGGGGTTCCATTGCTTATGCTTTTCGGACCTCTCTCTCCATCACTCTCTTTCATACTGAAATCTTTGTTGAATTTCAATTGTTGTCAGTGCCTTCCTACCTCATCTCCTGTCATAATTGTGGACATGGAACTGATATGCGAGGGTGCCCACAATCTCCTCTGAGCCTTGAAGGTATGGACGGTTTGGATCAACTTACATGCTGCTTAAATTTACCAAATATTGTAGGTTGCGACTACTGTATGCTGGTTTATTGGGCGACTTGCATTTTCCAGGGTGTGAGTCACAGCAGAACTGAATGTCAGTACTGTGGAAAATGGAAATCTCAGTTTGTTTCTTTCACGAATAATTTGCTAATATTGCTGTGTGCCGTCCTATTTTCTTCTCATTTTAGATCTTCATCTGCTGGTCCTGATGGTTTCAAAATCTGATTATCTTATTTAAAAAGCTCATGATTTTCCCTGTTTATGAATACAAAATATACAATGAAAAATACAAATAAGAAATAAGTGTTTGCCATCTCCTGTTATTAGAAGAGATGAGTAGAAGGAGAAAGATGAAACTGATGCTCAACTACGTGAACTAATTAAAAACAAGATATGTCATAGAATTGTTGAGAACAGGTAGTCCTGTCTCAAGAATAGTTTTGCGCAGTTGACTCTCTCCTCCTGGCATGGCAACTGAGCAATGATCAGTAAGGATTGAACCCTTGATGTCATCTCTTGCTAAATTTTTCCTAGCCACTGGCCACTTTGCTTTTGGTGGAGTTGACATTCATATCGACCCTTGCCAGCTTAATTAGAATGACTTCTGATTGCACGTGTTTTTGCAGTTTAGGAAAGCAAATATCATGTGCAATTCAAATATTTTGGTCTTTAGTAAAGAAAATTTTTAAGTTTACATTGTCCAAGTGTCATGCTTCTTTCAGGCAATGCCCAGAACTGCAGCTCCCCAGATGCGGTCCACAAAGTAAGGCAACAGATCACAGAAAACATAGACTTGTGGCTGTCTGAATGCCAAGACAGTGGTAGGAGCTCTATCTGAAGTGCATGCTCACGGTGTACATGAATTTGGGAGATGGTTCTCTGCCTAACCGCTGTACCGCAATGAACTTTTCAGGAGATGCTTAATTCTAAATTATGAAGGGTACTGTAACCTCATCCTGCTCATGCTTAGTTGCTCTTGTCTATCCAGGAGTTGGTGCGAATCAACAAATGCAATAATTTGCCTTTGCTTCACTCCTGTAATTGTTCTGTGAATACCTTGACATGTAGATATAGGATAAATACTTCCTCGACATCATATGGCTGTATTAATTGACTTTTATTATATTCAAGTTCAATCTTCTTACTTCCATCTTCCCTCCTCTATAATATTGCCATTCATGATGTGATGAAGTACACTATAGTCTGCTTTCTTCGTGGTCTCTGATACAAATCATTCGTGCCCATGAGGGTTAGTTTCTCGAGCTGGAAATGCTTTGACAATGAAAGACTAACATCATATCAGGTTAAGAGTATGGACAAACGAGACTCTGTTGCTCTTGTTGAAATGATTGCGGTGATTTTGATTAGCGTTCAAACTGATTGTCACTTCAACCTTTTTACAAGCATAAGTTATGATAGTTCATCAGATAAGCCTGCAAGTGAATTCAAGCCGAGTCCAAGTCGATGGAGTGTGTTCACCTTCACATGAAAGAGCAAAATCATCCTCAGTCCCCTTGGCATTCTCTGGCAAGGTTCTTTGGTCTCTGATAGAAGATCTGAGCTCAGTGTTGCAAGTACCTTGGTAACATTAGTTAAGGAAAAAGAACGATGTGAAAATCGCCTAATGAGACTTTAGGCTAATGAAATCCCACGTTAGAAATTACCATTAGCAAATTTCCATTTTTGTAGTATATTTGGATGAACTAAGAATAGACCATTGGAGCTTTTGTTCTGTGGAAACTTCACCCAATACTGACATAGATTAACAATGGCATATACATTAAATTTGCAAGTTGATTGGCCAGATTCTTATTGGGTGTATGAATAGAACCCACTTAATTAATTACTTCAGATTGTTACGGTATTCGCAAACCTTTTTTTTAGATTGTTACCGTATTCGCAAACCTTTTTTTTTTTTAACAACAAATATCCCTACCATTAGTCGACTTCAATTACTTCTCAGTAAGCCCCACGAGAAGTTTCATGAAGCTGTAGCTTCCCTCAATGCACACCAGGGCGTCAAACATAATCGCTCGCATGACATCATGCTCCACAAAGATGAGTTTCGGAAGAATGGAGTGCAAAAACTGACCACAGTCAAATGGTCATTGTATTTCATTTTCCCAGCTTTTTCCTTTTTCAAACAACAAAACAGCCATCTCAAAATCGTTCATCCTATACCAGCATTGTTCATCGAAGAAATGTTACAAGACAAATGAAGGAGGCTTGCGCTGTCAATGGATACACGATTACCATCAAGAGCCATTATGAAACTCAAGATTGGAGAAACCAAGAACACTCTCATATCAGGCCACTTTCAACCAAAATTGGGGTCTTCTCGAAGGTCACCGAATTTCCTACTTCAGATAAGTAGAGGAAACCCAGAGCAGAACGTAGGTTATGAGCGAAGTTGTTACTTCAAAACTGCGCAGTCCTCTAAACAAAGGTGGTATTACAGAGACCATCAAGAATGTACCCAGTAGCCATGACAAAATGAAGGCACCAGCCCTGCATACGGAGACAAATCATGAATCCAAGTCAGTCATCACAAGTACTCTACACATGGGGCAGTTGGATTGACAAGAATGATATACATATGATGAGGAATAAGCTAAACAACTATCAGGCCAGGAATAAACCAATTTAAAATATAATAGATAGCTAGAGAGAGTCGTTGATTGAAATCGATGAAGAACACTAATAGTATGTCATCTACATACCCATAAAGGAAAGCTCGCAGTTTGCTCTTCAGCCGATCATGTATGAAGTATATGGTAGCTATTAGGGATATGGCTACTTGAAGAGTGGGGCCTTCTTCCGTTGGAAAAAGCACGGTGAGAAGTCCAAGTACTAAAAATGCGGCAGCTGTTTTTATGATGAACTTTGAGGACGGAGTCTGAAACCTGCTCATGACAGCCTGCACAGCGTGGGATTGAGTTACTTCCCTGACCTTTTTCTTAACATCAATTTTCGGGTTCTTCCTCTCATAGAATTTCTGCATGATTATTTTGTCATGCGCAGATTCAATTGCATCCAAACTGGGCTTGTGTCCCGCATATTTTTGGACAAGGAAATTCCTTGCGGCTTGAATTTCATCTTCGGAGGCCTCTTTACTGATTCCAAGCCGCTTATACGGATCCCTTACATTTATTCTAGGAAAGATGGTCGAACCTGAATAGGCCAGTAAAGTAGGATGAAGTAAAGTGGAGAACCAAATGACATGTCATATCATTAATTAGCTCAACTTTTTCTTGATAAACATTAAAAAAAACAATATTAGCCATAACAAAACATCAATTAACTCAACATGAAAATCAACATTTCAACAGGCAAATACAAAACAGTTTTTAGGTGCTATAGATCCTTTTAGAATGACCTATTATCAGTCCTTTGGGCTTGACATGGTGAACAACCATCATAATTTGCATTCTGCATAGGATATTAATGACATGCTCATATTGGGTTGATAACCATGACAAAAGAGTTATACATATCTTCGTGCTTCTGTTCTGTAATGCTTTGATTCCATAGCTCGACAAAAACTCAGGAAAGGGTACATCTCAAATATCAGAAAACATAGAGTATGAGGAACAAATGACCTGGAAAATGCTCCCAAATGCAAATTCCACTATAAGGAATAAAAGAATGCCAACAGGCAATGGGAGCTTAAAGTAAAGACAGCAGCAAAGTGGGCATATATCTTGCTTTCTTAAAGTAGCTCATTCCCTAATAAATTTTAAACAAATGCAAACAGCAAGACTTGACCTAAAATATTAGGTACTGTAAGGACAAAAAGCTACTCATACAATCTTCGAATCGCTTCAAAGTGCACCTCTGTTACAATTGTCACCAGCTTTCACAAGCTTTTCCAAAATTGTGTTTCTAAGAAATTGTTTTGCTTCTGTCAAACCAATACCTTAATATTCCAATAGCTCTAGAATGGGAGAGTAAAAAAAACCAATCCAACAACCAACTTTTTGTTTGTAAGAATGACAAAATGATAAAGCATTTGATACCAGTAGGGTCCCCATAAGAAGCATCCATCGCAGACCTGATCACTAGTGCTTGATGTCTGCAGCAAATTTGAATAAACAAGCCCAATAAATAAGGTTAGATAATTGTAAAGAACCAAATGGTTCATTATCAATAACCATGAGAATTTCCTTAAAGGAGCAATACCTTCCTCCATGGAGGGACCTAAACCTTCCTTTAGGTATTGCAACTGAAATAAGGGCTGGGAATTCCACAGATAAGGAATTGGCACTTCGAGCAGGTATTGGGAAACATTTTGATGGACCAATGGTTAATCCAGAGAGAGTCATCTTTGATTCAGTTTGTTAGCTATCAGCAATCTGTCTGCATATTTCAAATTCAGAATGCATATAATTACAGGATCAGTTTTGCAAAACGAGTAGCGCAACGTTTCACTGCACTCATTGATGGTACCTAAATCACAAATACCCTATCACTCTTAATTTAGCCATTTCTATATGGACAGTCAAGAAATGGCATCACTATGACAATCTCAAATCATAGAGATTGTTGGTTAACATCATCAATTACTCCAATTGCACTCTGCAGAGATGGCATTGACCTGGCGGTACCAAGCATAGAATTTTCTCATTCACCAAATTCTCTACAATGATCATATGCTGCACCTAGACTATGTCCAGAGAACACACTAAACCCTGGCCTTGTCCAGTTTGAATAACTCGCATTTTTTCATTATACACTCCCAATGTTCTACCAAAGGGATCATGGAAATCCTCGACAATCACAGCTCAAGGGCCAAGAAAGTCCAAAACTTTAGCGGGTCGTGCTCTTGTTTTACGGTGCTTCGGTCCAAGAAAATACCGAAAGAAAAAAATAGAGAATTCCCACCTCAAATAAAGCCACGTTCATTTCATGCTGAATCTTTTACTAACGAGAAAAATTGATAAGAAACCATAAACTGAGCTTTCTCGTTCATGCTTGTGAGCTCAGACAATCAAGGAAAGACCGAAGGCAAGCGAGAGAAAACTCAAAACCCAATTTTCTTTTTCCTGGGAACGAAGAGCGAAAGCGGACAAGCTTGGACTGAGCATGGAACGAGAAAGCAGAACCGATGAAAGAAAATCCATTCAAGAAGAAACAGAGGGCCATACCCAGATAGCAATTAGAGAGAGGCGAAGCGGGGGGAGGGCGTTCTTGGTGTGTACCTTCTTCTCAGAGACGGTTGAATTTGTCGACGAGCATTGCAACGGGTAGCAGAAGGTTGAGCAGAGAGCAGAGCGAGGGATTAAACAGACGCTGCCTCTTGAACGGTGCTACTTTGCACCCTGTTTTTTTTAATATATATTTTTTGTTTCCATGGATGAGAAGCAAATCCGTTGTAGTCTAGTTGGTTAGGATACTCGGCTCTCACCCGAGAGACCCGGGTTCAAATCCCGGCAACGGAATCCTTTTTTGCCTTTTGTTTTCATTTTTATTTTGAGAACAAGTCTTTTTTCACTTTATTTAAAGAAAGTTCAGGACAAATTTACCACTTCTTATTGAAAATACATATAAATAAAAAAGAGCTTTTAGATCGCGATTGAAAGTTGTCTTTTTTCGGATGAAATGTTTGATGAATTTCAAAATCACTTGAATATCTAAATTATCTTTTCCGGACGAAATGTTTGATGAAAGGTTCACTTAAAAATAAATAGTGAGCACAATGAGAACTATTTTCTCTATTAATAGATATGAAAGTCGAAAAATAGTCCATCGGTGAAGAGACAACGGTACATGCGATCTCATTTTTACATTACTCTACGCTCAATTGATAAATATAAAGAGGAATTTCGAAAATCTATCTTCCACTTTTCACATCTTCACTTTATTCCAAAGCTACCCATCACTTAAAATCAATCCAAGGTCCCCAGTACTCCAAGCTCACGTCTCTGCTTTTTGAACCTCTCATTGCGATAACGTCGTCCAGGGAGCTTTAATTTTGTTTGTTCTCTCTCTCGGATCTCTCAAAGCATAAAAAAACAACATGCGAGCAGTTTTGCTCAAGCTTCGCTCATTGCTTTTACATTTTGGAAGCACCACCGGCACTATTCGCTCCTCATTCGATTCGGGCGAGAAAAGGCTCGACCACGCTCTCGAGGCCGAGAACGAGTAAGAATCAAAGAACAGGAGGATTTGCCTTGGTGACCTCCATGAACGCAGGTAACTGTCGATCATACGTAGACCGAAAGGGAACCGGGTCAATGCAAGGGCGTGGATGAGCAGGACCCTGCACTGAACCTGGAAAATGCTTCACCAGGGCCAGCAGATGATTGAAGATTAGTCAAATTCTTTCATATAAGATTATCAGACCTAGACACGCGGGTCTCAAGGATGCTCTCTTTCTCAGTTAAAATCGACAGTGAATCTTTTCTTGAGATATCAACTATGAATTTCAACATTCTCATTCTAGAGTAATTTGTTTCCTTATAGCTTTTCATGTGAGAAAAGTTGTTCCAGACACAAGGTTATTTTGCTAGGATTTTTTTTCTATTCAGCTTCTAGAAGTTTGACATAATTACTAGCAAATCCGTGTTGCGTAAGAGTAAAAATGATAATTGACCAAAAAAATTAGAGAAAAAATTGTCCTTGTTGGTGTTGGCCACCAGGTACTCCAATAGGCTAAGGACTAGGATACGTGCCGATGTTGATGGCCCTCATTCTTACATATCTCGTTCACTGATGCCGTTGACTGGTGTTTCCTCATCAAATCATCATTCACCGTTCGATCTCAATAGTTTCTCCAAATGAAATGGCATTGCAATTGCATAGCACAATGACGCGATGAATTAAATGCAATGACCGTCACAAAATGAAAGTTTTGACAATGATAACGTCGTGGAAAATAAGTAATCGAACAATAGATAAATGGAATAATGAAATTAATCAGGCACCAAATTCACATTGTTCGATTGATCTGATCTCTATCCATGAAGAGAACGGCATAAGATTAAATTATATATCGAGCGATATAATTGAGATTACAACTACACTTGAGCACTCACATACTCACAGTATTTCCAATTCCTTATTACACCTAATAACTCTTATATTATTTAGCTCTCATAATTACTCATGACAATAATTTGGGGAAATTGTCATTTAAGTCATAACCCTTTTGCAATTTTGCCGATTCAGTCGTAAACTTTTTACAATTTTGTCATTTAACTCCCTCCAACTACTTTTGACTAGAAAAAAAATTTACGTGGCGGTGACATGGCCCAATCTGTTGTTGTCGGTGACGACGTGGCAAAACAACTTAGTTTTGGCAAATACAAAATACCAGATTTGTTCTTGCCCCAAATTCCCAAGACCACCGAACCCTAGCTCCCAAATTCCATAAATTCGTGCTTGCCCCAAACCATCGAACCCTAGCTTTTGCCCCTAAATTCGTGCTTTCCTTAAATCAAACCCAAAATCGGCCTCCCCAAATTCGTGGTTGCCCCAAAATCGGCCTCTTCAAGAACAACGGCAGCTTTGCGCTCGTTCTCTTCACTTCGGGTTCTTCACGCTTGTTCTCTTCACTTCTCGTTCTCCCAAAATCGGCCTTTTCAAGAACAGAAGCATCAGCTTCGAGCCCACTTATGATTTGTCCTCTTCACTAACAACCTTTGGTGAGTGTGTACGATAATTTATATTGGTTTGTTCACGTGATTCCATTCATTTACACTGAAAAGGTGAATAAGTGGGCTCTTGAGCTTTAACAACCCCAATTGAATCAGCTCAGTCAATCCCTAAATCGCAACCAGACCCTAGCTGAAATAGCAACTGCAACAGTAACACTAGACAGAGGTCAATCCGTCTAGATCCCAATCTTTGGCTCAAGTCAAGCATAAACGGCTTGAGATCTAACACTCATGCTCAATTTGAGCTCTATATTTTACTTTGTTTGATCTTAAAGGAATTCAATCTAGTACTCAATCTGGCTTGCTGAGAGAATTGACAAACAAAATGGGAAGTGCTTGTCTTGTTTTTTTTTTCTAGCCATCCAAGGGTTGAGAATTGTCGCCTAAGGTGTAAATTTGCTCAAGGGAGAATATGAATTCATACTTTATTGTATACATTGTTATCTCATAAGAGGGAGGAAAAGGTCACTGAAAATATCATAATTTTCATATACCATTCATGAAAGTGTCAAAACTTTATATTTCGATCACTTGAGTATATTTTAAAAGTGTTTAGTTATGGCATAACTTTTTTGTTTTGAAATTTGTTTACTTGAGAGTCATAATTATTTTAAAAATAGTTGCCAGAAATCTAATGCAGCAGTGGCATGACAGTTTTGATGAGCTTTTTCACAATTTATGGTATTTAAGTGGTTAGTTAAAAATCATGACACTTAAGCAAATCTTCCTTTAAAGTTCATGCCATTCAAGTGAAGAAGAAGAAGAAGAAAAATTCAAATGTTGTAATATTGAGATGAACATTGTAAAAAAACTATGATGTTTGCAATGTTCTTAAACCCCGAATGGGGGCATCACATTGTCCCTTCTCTCATCTTTGAATCTGGACTTTAGCAAAATCCAAAACTTGGCTGGCTTATTAATTATTTAACCTATTAACAACAAAAGCACAGGATACTTTCTTGTCGCTCAATCAAGATTTGGCTCAGCAAAGAATCAATCCAAAGAAGAGGCAAACCGTTTGAAGAAAAGCATATAAAAATAGTGAACAAACTGCAAAACAACAAGACATAGAAAACACTCGCGTACACACCCTACATGGTCATACTCATATCATGTAATACAAAGTATGTGATGATGACGCATTACGAATGTCCTTTACATGAGCTCGTCATTCAATATGAATATTCACATCATAATAGATATTATGTTTAAGCAAATATGCAAGTTGACGATGCCTATACGAGTAAGGGCTTCACTTCTTCCCAAAGTATATCGAAACATAGCTAACGGGCTGAGGGGCAATTGTCGTAAAATTCATAAAATCGTGAATTAAATGGTAAAAGTTTTAAATGTTGGGTATATATCTCCATCAAGTAGAAGGCCGGCCAAGTCCTTAATTATGGAAATTTGGAAGAAAAGTAATCATTTTCTTTATTGTTGATTTTAGTATTCTATTTTAGATAGTATAAAGCGACGAATTTTCTCATTTGATATCTCTAGGCTATTGGAAGAAGATACATTCATCTCCAACAGAAATTTAAATCTATACCAATTTCCTATTGATACAATAAATTCTTATTATTTGATTGAAGAAGAAGAAGCTTAATAGGGGTTCCTCTCTATTTATCAGAGAATCTTACCATTGCAATGAAGACTCGACATATGGCTATTGGCATGATTTTGATTACCAAATTAGTTTACTAAGTAGTTTAGTTCAATGCGTGCTTAATACGTCATATGTGCTATTGCGCCCGTACTAAATGAAATCTTTACGGTAGGTGTAATTTCATTAAGGTATAAAATTCTTGACAGTCCTTTTTTTATTAGGCTGATATGGATACCACCAAAAATCCAAAATTGATATATTCGGGCTACACTTAACTCAAATTAATTTTTATGTCACAAAAACTCTTCAACTATGAACTCACATATTTATCTTAAATTGGTGCACTCATGCCATATTTATCCTAAATTAATTTATGTTAAATCTTAAATTAGTGCACTAGACTCATATGAACCGGTGTAAATATATGACATTCACTCTCCAAAAATCTTAGATATTTACGCAATACTTAAGATAAATCTAATATGAAGATAGCAGTTCGGTGCAACTGTGACATGGATGTATGAGTCTAGGATTTTACGTGATATAAAATATTAGTATGGAGTAAATGTAATGCGTTTGTACCAATTTGAAATTTTTTTTGTAATGCAAAAATTAGTTTAGAGTAAATATTATATAAAGTACTAACTTGGCGTATTTAGTGGCATGAACCATTTCTATTAGCACTACAGCTCTTGATCCGACCCTGACGATCAGATTAATTATTTTTCCTGCTTTTGAGCAAAGAAGGAATATTAAGATGGATGGGTAAAGTTGTTACACTAGGGAATAAGATACTTTTCTTGAGCAATTTTATTTTGATTGTAATTATTCTGACAGATGCTTTCTCCCCTCTCAGGGTCAAGAATCGCACAAGCAAAGAATTTGCAAAGCTTGTCATAGACAAGAGAGGCCACACTAGAAAAAGCATAGGAAAATGAAGAACATGTACATATACATAGAGAGAGAGAGAGAGAGAGAGAGAGAGAGAGAGAGAGAGAGGAATGATATTTCACCGCAAGCTAATTCAATCCAAGCAAACAAGCAAACATAAACACACGACCTCGCTCGAAACAAACCTCCTCACCAGCCATGGCTGCTTCCGGCAAAAGAAACTACACGATGGCCGCTGAAGCCGCCGCTGAAATCGTGTTTCAGAAAGTAGAGATACTTCTCTCTCGCCCGGAGTGGGTTGGGTGCTTAGCGAATGAAGCCCTCCAGAAGGCTAGGGTAAACCTGGCTAAGATCCGAAAGTTCTTTTCCGCTCAAGACACACCGTCGCCGAGCACAGAGTGGACGGGGCAGCTGCTCCAGGCCCTGTACGACGCTGAGGAATTCATCGACAAGTTCTACTTCAAAGTGGCCTGCGGGAGGCATGAGGCCCTTCACGTCGCCACAAGACCGCTCGCCGTGCTTGTTTACAAGTACATGCTGTGGAGGGACTTGTCCAAGCTGGCGAAGTCCATGGAGGAGTTCTGTGAAGAAAAGTACTTAAAAGGCATCATGGCACCCGATGGGGGGAGGAAAGACGAATCTACTAGTTTCGTTCCATGGGAAGGCAAAAAATTGGCGAGACTGACTAATTTCTGGGATCAGCGAGCGTCAACAGACTTCGTAGGTTACATTTACCCAGAAAAAACAGACGTCGTACTTTACGAGACCGAGAAACAGAAAATTATGAACTCGATCAAGGAGAAGTCAACGGATGTCCATGGGATTTCGATTTTTGGCGAGCAAGGCACCGGCAAGACGTTCCTCGCTAGTAGGGTCTACAGGGAAGCGATGAACCTAGGCTTCGATTCGCACGCTTGGGTCCATGTCTCGGCCGGCACGGACAAGCAGGAGTTCCTGTTCGAGATACTGAAGCAATTGGACAAGCTAGCAAGGGACTCGATGGAATTCAACGAGATGAAGAAGATGCTGCGCCGGAATTTGGCCAAGACGAAGAGGTTCCTCGTAGTGTTGGATGATGTGCACTTGTTAGACCAGCAACTTTTGCAAGAGTTATTGAAGATCATCCCGTTCCCTTCAAGGGGCTACTTAATTACCACGACTCAAGACGAGACATTAGCGAAGATCATGAATACAGCCGAGGGAGATCCAATAGAGCTAAAAGACTCGAGCAGTAAAGAAAGCGAGGAGATGCTTGTAATGAAGCTGCATGGATTGAAAGATGAATCGAAACTCGATCGAGAGGAGATTAAAATCCTAAGCCGGCTTCCTGCCCTTGGCAGGTTATTGCCGTATGCTACAGAGCATGAACGCACAGAGTGGGCGAAAGATGATACTAAGATGTCATTATCAGATATACTACTATTGAGTTACCATAAACTGCCGGTCCATCTAAAACCGTGTTTCATCTACATGGCTTTGTTCCCCGTGGCATCCCCAATCTCGACAAGAAGGCTATTGAGGCTGTGGTTGGCTGAGGGCTTATTGGATTCGCATTGTTGCAACAGAGAACTGAAAAGGACGCCCGAGGACTTAGGAGAGACTTTCATTCTGGAACTCGCAGATAGGAAGTTGATCGATGTAGTGAGTTGGAGGGCGGATGGATCCCCTAAAGCTTGCCAAATGCTCACCTCTCTGTATAACTTGATCTTCCCGACCACGATGAGCACGGGGTTCCTCTACGTACATAAGGCTAGCAACTTGAGAGGCAGGAAAGACCGCAACCCAACGGGCCAGCAACAACAGCGGCCGGACACACCGCTTGAGGGAACCAAGGTCCGGTGGCTCGCGGAGCACAAGAACATAGTCAGAGACGGCGTCGGCCACAGCTACCGTGATTTGAACCTCGGCCACATCCGCTCGTTTCTGTCGTTCTACCCGAGGAGAGGCATGCCGACGAAAGAAATCAGCACATTCCTTAGCACGACCTCCAAGGCTGACTGCAGCTTGCTAAGGGTGCTGGACTTGGAGGGTGTGTATAAGCCATCCTTGCAAGGTGCGCTCCGCAAGCTGGTACTACTAAGGTACCTAGGATTGAGATCCACACTGTTGGAATCGATGCCTAGCGAGGTTGGGCATCTGCACTATCTCGAGACTCTTGACATCAAGCACACCAACATCAGTTCGCTGCCGAGTCCCTTGTGGAAGAAGAGGAACTTGAGGCACCTGCATCTCAACTGGTTCTACATTGACTTGAAGGAGATCCTCAAGGCTTGCAGCAACAATGTCATGGCCTTGACTCAACTCCAAACCTTAAGCGGGCTGATTATTGGTGAGGTGAAGGAGAACTTTATGAGGGACCACAAGCACAGCTTGACCACGCTCACCACGCTCAAGCTTTTCTTGCAACGCTCGTCTGAGGAGTCCTCGGGCGCTGCAGGAAAAAGTGTAGCCGATTGGATTAGCTTCGGGCTCACCAATCTCCAGTCCTTGACCTTTGGGGTGATCCAAGAAGCTAAGCCCGTCGAAGAAACCCCACCCACGAAAGAGAGCCCTAAAGAAGCCCAGTCCACGGAAGGAGCCACGACGGTAGAAAATAAGCCCGCGGAGGAAGCCCAATCCGGGAAAGAAAAAAAGCTCGCCACGTCGCATATAGGCCCGTTACCGGAATTGTTGTTGGCTCAACATCACGAGCTTTTGGAGCTCTACTTGCTGGGCCAACTTAAAGAACCCGTCATGTGGACACAGCTCTTGCCTTGCTCGCTCAGGGTTTTGACTTTGTCGGGCTCGATCGTGGAAACGGACATGATGGCCCAGTTGGGTGATCTCCTGAAAAATCTAAGGACATTCAGGCTCTTGGCCAATTCTTTCCGAGGCAGAAATCTGAGGTTCGCCAAAGATGGGTTTCCGAGCCTCTTGGTCTTGAAGATTTGGAAGCTGCCTCAGCTTCAGCAGTTGATTATTGAACAAGGAGCAATGCACCGACTCAAAGAACTCGACTTAAGGCACCTCGATTCGCTGAAAAATGTTGGAGGGATCATCGATCAGTGTGAGGAATTGGAGAATATCAGTGTGGTAGGCAAAAAGAGTGCTCATGATTTTGTTGCCCATCTCGAGGAGGAAAACAAAAAGAGGGCGAATCCGTACAAAATAGAAAAGATCATGACGCATCAGTGTAAGGAATTGAAGAATATCCGCGTGGTAGTCAAAAAGAGTGCTCAGGATTTTGTTGCCCATCTCGAGGAGGAAAACAAAAAGAGGGCGAATCCGTACAAAATAGAACAGATCGTGATGCTTCAACTTACGGACGACGACGGCGACGACAAGTAAGGCATACTATTAAATTTCAAATCTATTCTTTGTGCTGGCTAATGAATTTTTTCATATAGACTTGATAATCTCAACAATTATTTACTAGTGTTAAAACAAACACCGGTGGTTTTTACTAAGTAGGTTGTCCCTTGACTCGTTCTACTTGATCACGTCAATGCATATCAAATGTCTATGTAAATTCACTGTGAGTTCCGTAGAAGAACTTAGATTTTCATAAAAATTTCTATGCCATGATGAATTATATAGCTCTTAAAAACGAGTTTACCTATTATACTTTTTCCTATCGCTACAGGCAGCATCATTTTATCTTTTGTAGAACTCAATGTTGGATCCAAAAGTAATCTTTGCAACCAACCTTACTCACCGTAGCTAACACATATCGAGTGAGCCTTTCACATAGCTCACATACAAAAAAACTGAAGAATTGATATTAATATGACCTACCATTTATGTACCATGTCATATTTTAGGAAAATAAGCGTATAAGAACAATGTACAAAGCTGCTTTCTTTAGGAATAATATTAAGAAATCTCTACATGTGTATATGTGTGTGGGAAGCTCACTTACTTTGTGGTTTCTTGTTTCCTACAGTCCGTGACAAGGACGGCCCTTGAATACAAACCTCTACAATTATCTATGGAGTTGAACATATGTATATGTCCCATCCCCCCACCCCGCCAATCCCTCCCTTTCTCTCTCTCTCTCTCACCATGTGTGCAAACAAATAATTTCATGTAATTGTTCTCCTATGTAATAAAATGACATGATGTCATTCAGGCCGTGCGAGATATTCTTTCTTCCATCTTAGGCATCTATGTCAACATATATGTAGCGACCTACCCTCAAGGGGCTACTCTTGGAAAAAAAAAAGGTTTAGAGGTATTGATCTTAAGACAATCCAAACTGGCATCCTAAAATACGATTGTACACATCATTTAATTATAATTCAATTCGGTCGATTAATGACCATAAACTCTCCCAAACAATCTATGTATTTTAAGGAGTCGCCACTTGGTTATCAAGATTGACTGAATGTGGGGAAGTCCTCTCGAATCCTACGTAACAAGAGATTCTGCAATAAAGAGACTTGTTTACGTTAAGATTTTCACTAGCGTCATTTCAATACTGAACTAGTTAGTTATTTAATCTGAGTAGTCACACAATGTGTTTTCAAAGCCAATAAGTATTCATACAATTGTTTTTGTTAGTTTACTATCATCTAAGTCTAAACTAGACCTAGCCTAATCTAGAAAAAAAATTAACATACAATTTATTAAAAGATAGTGTGAAAAATATACCCTTAAGATTTAGAAATGCGATGCGATAAATAGATATTCAAATATCGCATAATTCGAATCGAATTTCATGTAAAGTAAAACTCACTACAAGTCCAGCAAATGATAATACATGGCCTCATTGTAAGCCTCAAAACGTGATCGCTTGAGAGTTTAGTATTGAAAATTAAGGTGAATCTAAATCTAATAAATTTATTCACATGAAATTAAGCTAGGTTACACTTTTCACGCGTCAAATAATGTGATGCTAAGTTTAAATATATATTTTTTTAAGTAAAACCTATGCTAATTAATTTAAAGGTAATATGCTAGAATTTGGACATTTTATGGCATTTGATTAGAGATAAGCACATCGTGAATGTGCGATTAAATTTTAAAATTTCCAATTAATGCAATTGAGTCTTAAAGTTACTAAATGAATATATGAAGTTCTTCCATTAGCTTCATGCGATTTGAGTAACGGAAAATGATGCGTGACTTTTTTTATTTATTTAGTCAGACACGTGGTGTCGATATGGCGTTTTTTAAAGAACATTGACGTGGCATCTTCTTCTTCTTCAGTCCAGCATCTTCTTCTTCCTTCCATGGCTTGAGAATATCTTAACCGGGGTTATTCTTTGTAGCTCTTAAAATCTTTGGTATCTAACGATGTTGCTGTTCTCGAGTAGGGGTGTTACAAACCGAATCGAAACTGGAACCGAATCAAAATTTCATGTAGTTTTAATTCGGTTGAACTTTTTGTTTGAATAATGAAAAAATAAATAATTTTTTTGTTTGAATAGTTTCAGTTTGATTTGGTAACCCGAACCGAACTGAAAATCACTACTCGTTTTAGTATTGTAATTTATGTGATCTCTCCCCTTTTCACTAATTCTCTTTTTTAAATTACAAAAAAAGAAAAGTGAAAAATATAATCAAATCGAACCAAGCATAACTTAATTTTCGGGTTCAGATTATGATTCAATTCAATTCGGTTGCTCAACGTATTGGTTCAGTTTGGTTCTCAAAAAAATCAAACGAACCGAACCATTGACATCTTAGTTCGTAAAGACGGGCCATCGCATCGTATCTGCAAATCTGGAGATCTTATAGCATTGTAAGAAAACAAAGAGATTTTACAGCATTGCATACTCTCCTTCTGAACTTTTGATTCGGATAGTCTAAATTTCACATAAGCTCTATAACAGTGTCGCGAAAACAAAGATCCACACGTATCATAAGCACCTTCGAAATGTAGTATTTTCATTTGACTATCCATTAATTATACGAATATAGATATCTCGTTAATTCAAAGCAAGTTCAAATATCTTTTTCTTTCCTTTTTTTTGCTAATTCGTAGTAAACCCATTTTAAAGCTAAGTCAATGACTTATATCTTTCATGTCAATTCATCTCAACAGGTAGAATATCCGTATGTAACTTTTAGGATACTTGCCGATGTACAGGGTACTCGTGTGATGGTTATAGATTTGGATTTTCTCTTCGAATTTCGTATTGTTCGCAGTGTTCACGTCCGTGATGAATGAATGGACCGTGTTTGGTACTGTCCTTATAGTGGCAAATTTGGGGCGATGTACATCGACCAGGAAACAGACCAAGAGGAGACAAAAACAAGCGAAGGAGGTCGTCTGTAGGTCAGCTGCTAAGGTCAAAAGAGTGATGGGGTTGCGCCAGCATATGTAAAATAAAAGGACACGCTCAGACGTTGTCCGAAAGCTCACCTCTCTGCTTTTCAAGCCTGTCATTCGGATAACATCTTCCGAAGAGCTTACCTCTTTTCTCTCGCGTCTCTCAAGAGTGAAACAAGGAACTCGCGAGCAATGTTGTCGAAGCTTTGCTTGTTACTTTTGCTGTTGGGAAGCGCCATCAGCACGGGTCATTCCTCGCTAGACTCGATCAACGAAGGGTATCTGAATTGGGTTAGACAGACGGGCTCGGCTTCGGTTTCGTCTTTCCACGATTCTCTGTTCAAGAAGGCCAAGAACAGGTTCAAGCCGTGCTTGAGGCTGAGGGTGAGCAAGAAACCCAGGTCAGGAGGATTTGCTTCGGTGGGAGCGGCTCTACGTTCAGTGCCGATAGTCAATAATTGCCGGGTGGTGATCTCCATTAGTCCAGGAACTTACAAGTAAGTGTTAATCATACATCATGCTAAACAAACCCGGTGATTTCAAAGGCATGGTCGAACAGGACCTCGCATTGAGAAAATCCTTAGCAAGGCCGGCAGAGGATTGGAAAATTGTTATATTTTTTTGTATAAGATTGATCAGTCTCAAGTAGGGGCATCAAACGGGTATGTTGGGTCGGGTTTGGGTTTGGGTCGGGTCAAATATGGGTCGGACCATATTTGACTCATTTAACCCGTTTTGACCCATATTTATGTAGTGTAAATATGATGATCTATACCCGACCCGACTCATATTGTTAAAAAAATGAAAATAATCAAATTTTTATTTTTAAAAAATAAAATAATCAGAATATCAGAATTTTCATAGTCTAAAAATGACTTGTTAATAATATTTTAAATGATTTGTTAATAATACTTAAAATTAAGTAGGTAACTCATTTATGACCAATTTAGAACCCATTTAAGACCCATAAGGTTGTTAAGTGACCCATTTTTTACCCAACTAACTTTTTAAGCTAACTCATTTATGACCCATATTATCAAATATGGGTTAAAATATGGGTCTTTGACCCATTTTGACACCTCTAGTCTCAAGAATGGAACTGTCTACCTAAGTCCATCCATTCTACCCTTTGAGCCAATCTGGCAGGAGTGATCCAGTCACTGCGCTCGTTAGAGTGATAAAGTCTTATCACCTGGCGGCAATGATTATATGTGAACAAGTGATTCGTTAAAATACAGAATATAAGCACATCTCCAATCATCTAATAGCTTAGTTTTATGAACAAACGATTGCACATTGAACCTCGTCAAAGTCAAACATTTAAAATTCAATTCCCTTGCCCCGCTTTTCTCCTTATAAAAAAAATTATTACACATGCATTTGATTTGGCTTTTCAATAGACTTTGAGCCTCTAAAGACATTTGTTCAAAAGTTGAGGCGTTTGGTAATATTATGCCAAAGGCTTTTGAGTTAATGTTCAGTATTTTCGAAATTCCTTAACCCAATGTAACTCTCACCCGGTTCTGAATGGAGCATTTGATTGCCTTTTCTTTCTAATATACGTGTAAATTTCCGTGCGTGAGGCTAGTGGTGAAATATGGATAGATGCGTGGGCTTTGAAAACTTAATTCATACCCTCAATGCTCGGGTCCTCTTTCATTCCAATTTCTTTCGTTGAGCGTAGAGAGAAAGTTGAGATCCCAGCAACGATGGCTTATGTGACCGTGAAAGGAGCAGGTGCGGACAAGACGGTCACAGAGTGGGACGACACAGCGGACAGAATTGGGCCCAACGGTCGCCCACTGGGCACGTTCGCTTCGGCCACATTCGCTGTCAACTCGCCCTTCTTCATTGCCAAGAACATCACCTTCAAGGTGCTTCCCCGTGTGGTCAGAGATTCTTAATAACATTTTGTTTTGACCGAATAGTTTTTATCACCGATGGCTATGTCTCTTTTGGCATTGACCTTAGTCGTTTTGTGATAGAACAAAGCCCCATCACCCTCATCGGGAGCACTAGGAAAGCAGGCAGTGGCGTTCCGCATCTCGGCGGATGCGGCAGCCTTCGTGGGATGCCGTTTCTTCGGGTCCCAGGACACGCTCTACGACCATGTGGGGAGGCACTACTTCAGGGACTGCTACGTCGAGGGGTCCGTGGACTTCGTGTTCGGGAATGGCTTATCATACTACAGGGGCTGCCATCTGCACGCCGTGAGCAACAGCTACTGAGTAGTGACGGCGCAGAAGAGAGAGAGCTTGCTGGAGGAGACGGGGTTCTCGTTCGTGGGGTGCAAGGTGACGGGGTCAGGCGCGCTGTTCCTCGGCCGAGCCTGGGGCACTTTCTCCCGGGTGGTCTTCGCGTACACCTACATGGATCAGAAATCATCCCGAAAGGATGGTATGATTGGGACGACAAAAACAGGGACATGTAATCAATCTCCTCATCTTCTCCATCAAAAATACTCGCATGGCTCGAGAAAATTTCATAGGGGTGTGAATCCGTCACCTCTGTGTGATGCAGGACGGTGTTCTACGGGCAATACAAGTGCACGGGACCGGGGGCTTCCTTCGGCGGGCGAGTGCCGTGGTCGAGGGAGCTCACTCCTGGAGAGGCCAAGCCCTTCGTTTCACTCGACTTCATCGATGCCCGCAAGTGGCTCTCTTCCGCTTTGACCAAACCATGAATCCTCTGGCCTTGTGTTTTCTGTCTTCTTTCCATTTCTCGTCCTTCGACTGCTGTATCCATCACGCATGAAGATGTCGATGTGTCGCATTTGTCAACAGCTGCTTGTTCGCCATCAACGCGAGAGTAACGTATCTCTCTTTCTAGTTCCTTCCATATCCTGCGACGGTTTAACGCTCCTCGCTTTAGCAAAGGTTCGATTGATTAACGTTTTCTGTTCTTGTAAGTGGGTTATGTCCAAAGAAGAGGACTCTTTAGGGGCGTTTGATTTTAAGAGGCGGTCTGCAGTTCATTTTCTCTACGTACACCAACGAAAAAAGAATTTTTTTTTTCCCTTTCCAAAACACGAATGCAAAAAGAACTTCTTCCAAAAAGTTAAGGGAAGGGAGGAGCAATCGCCAATAGCTCCTCCCTTCCCTTAACTTTTTAACTTTCGTTAATTACCCACAAACGGACGGACGAGCAACAACACGCGCGGCAAAGAAACTACACAATTGAAAAATTAAAATAGGAAAAGCAGAAACCCCGCGAAACTTCATATGGTTCCGAAAAAGAAACCGGACCACCAAATGACGTTAACATATACAAAAAGTGTCGACACCAGAGAAAATATTAGGTAGGACTGTCTCTCCATGTCACCGTGAGTCAGTCCAATCAACAAGCGACACGTGGCTGTCAGCCCCACCGTGTCAGATATCACTCCCGTCCGTCTCTCCTCGTAACGCCGTTATTCTCCGTCTCTGTTTTCTCACCGTCTCTCTACTGTGCACTCCCTCTCCCTCTTTTGAACCAAAAACTCCACGCTCACTCTTTTCAGTCGGCTCTCTCCTTCCTCTCGCTCGGCTCCCTCCCTCCCTTTCACGACCCCTTTGTGCCTCCAACAAGGATGATGCCGTTGCCTCCGCCTTCGCCGTCGCCCCCGGAAACATCATTGGCACCTTCGATTTTCCATTGGCGCTCGACTGTGCCTCCTATTCCTGGTCTGGATCTAGCAAGCTCGCCGACGCCTTCGCTCACTCCCCACCACGCCGCTTCTTCCACCTCTACTGTCGCCTCCACGAACGGCTTCGATTTGTTCCCCGCGTCAGGTTAGTGCTTTGCCCACTCTTCCGCGACGGCCAACCTCTCGCCTTCCTACCTCCTCAAAGAACTACATAAAGACCTCGTTTGTGTTCCCCCTTCCTTCACTTCATCCGCTTTCGAGTTTTTTCCTACCAGATTGCTCTCAAGTTTTTTTCCTACCAGATTTTGCTCTCCCCTTTCTCTCTTTACCATAAAAAAAAGTTGTGAATGAATAATGGGAGAGCATTATTATATTGCATTGCTCGATCTCCCTAAAGCCAAGACCCGCATCTCCTCCGTCTCCAGCCATCTCGTTCATGATTTTGCCTCGCCTGCCTTTGAAAAATAATAAATAAAATGGCTAAGGGGAAATTTACGAAAATCAGCAACTTCAACGGCACCAACATCAACAACAACGGCAGCAAACGAAGCGGCGATATTCAGGACACGAGGTGGACTCGTTCAGCGGCGGCGATGGCGAAGAAACGGACAGGAGGCGTCCGGTGGAGCACCGCGACTCTTCTTCGAGGCAGATTGTTCGGGTCTCAGGGGCTGTCTGATCCCGATTTTGCAGAATTTCAAACTAATTGGGGAATTTCGAAGCTGCGCGCACTTGGGTTTCTATTTTTCCTTTCCCTTAGATTTGCGCGCGCGAATTTGAGCTATTATAAGATGACGCCATATTGTCGAGTGAAGAATAATTATGGTTTTTTTTTTTTTTTTGCCCCCTTCTTGTGATAAGGAAACTCTTTGTTGGAGGCATTTCATGGGAGACTTCTGAAGGTATGTCAAGCATTTTGTCACTGAATTTCTCGTGGATTACTTTGGGTATGAAGTGTATTCTTGGAAATTATCTTGTGATCGGGATAATTTGGGTTTATACTGTTTTATGCCAAGTGTCGGGAATCGAGATTATGCATAAGGATCATAGTTCGTAACTATTACATGTTGCTTGCTTCTCCATGTCATTAATAGCTGGTGATCAGTATGTTTAAAGAAGTCCGAACTATTCTATCTTCAGTTAATGTCTAGAAGTTCCTTGAATTAAATAATAGCAAGTAATGAAATTATCTGTGGTCCTCATTGTAGATTTCGATTCATGCTTGCGCGCTTGTCCTTTCTAGAGCAGTGATCGTTGAGGATGCTTATTAAACTTAATAATCATGCTCGAAAAACTGAGCTAAATTAAAGAGGGAGTGTTATCATGTGAATTCTTGATTATTGGAATATCCGAACCTCAAAATAAGTTAACATAATAAGTTCTCGACGGAGGATTTTTTGTTGGCTGCTGTGAGAGATCCTTGCCTTCCGATGTGTCTCACCAATTTCTCGAGACATGATTTTTGAATCATATAGTTTTGATAATTGGCATAAACCTCTGCCTATGTACTCTTATGCCAGAATTAAAATACGACAAGCAATTACAAGAATTACTGTCACTTTTCCATTTGATTTTGGTGCTAAAGAGATCTTATTCTTGTTTATTTGGTTTCCTCTCTTCTGTTTCTCGCCGAATGCATACTTCTAGCTTCAGCAACGGCGTCACTCCTCAAACATGGCATGCGCACGTTAGCAATAACCCTATAATTGCAAGTGCTATTTCTTGAATACCTAAACATGTTTTAGGATCGTGATGAGAGTTATATATAGATGCTTTAGGAGTGGACGGAATGTGAAACTTAAATGTGTTTTCAAAATTGTTGGTTTAATTGACGTCACCCCGTTTTGATTTTTTTTTTTAGGTTCTCTTTATAAATTGCCCACGAGAATTCACCCGCCTCATTTTTAAATCTAAAAAATTTTCGGGTCGGTCGTGATTAACATAAATAATGTTCTCAAGGAAAATTGTTAATGAGAACTTTGGTGCGTTGAATTTGAGCTGACTTCGACCTGTCTAAATTAAGTCTATCACCTCTTTCAGGGTTCAATTAAAAACGAGTTATGATATTTTTTTCCCTTTTAGGTCATTGAGAAAATTACCCAAAAAATCATAAACTTACTATACGAAATTTAATTCAATTATAAAATTTGACAATTACAGTCTTCTATACTTTCTTTCCATTTTTTTAATGCAGTCCATCTTACCCTTTTTTTTTCTTTCTCTTGTGTTCATCTCCTTCCGTTCGTTGGAAAAAGGGCCGGCGTGATTGCCAAGGCCTCAACGTTCCATTTAAGATCATCGAAACTCAAAATCACGTTGTTTTGTTTGAGATCATCAGCATAAGATGTTGGCCGATCAGCGCCGACCGAGCCACAAGGTTAAAGTTTTTCAACGTAAATACAAAAATCACCACTGGAAAGTATAGCGTCGAATGCTACTGTGCAAGCGCAAACACTGTGCGTGCAACTCCGCGCATGTGGGACCGAGTAGGGGTGAGCTATGTAGCACCGACACGGACACACGACACGACACGCTGACACGTCATTTCTCAAAAAGTAGAAAATTTCGACATGTTTCGACACGTTATAATTTTTATATATAAATGCATAAATAACTAAATAATAATAATAAAAGAGCCTAGAATTAATCTATACTAAAAACATTAATCATATATTTGTTAATATCATTCATTGTTTTAGTTTGACAAATTCAACTACATTTTATTGTAACAATCAATAAAACAACCCAAATCCCCATTTCCCCGAACTAACTCTAGGGCCAAGATGCTGAATTGAAAAAGAAAATAGAATAATACAATTTGCTAACATGAGATGAGCAAAAAGATGAAATCTTGAGAGCAAAAAGTGAAGCAACACCGACGAGAGACTCACGGTGGAAGAAGAGAATGGGAGGTGCCTCGGGTGCGTGGAGAAGAGTCCAGAAGTATTGAAAATTTGTTGTAGCTTTTATTATTATTATCATCATATATTTATATTTAGATCTCATAAGTATTGGAAATTTGTAAATATAACCCCATGCGTGTCGGAGTCACGTGTTGGAATTTCCGACTTGCATGTCGAAGACACGCGTTGACCGGGTGTTGGAGCGTGTTGAAGAGTGTTGGAAAGTGCCGAACACATGTCGGAGTGTCGAACACGACATGAAGGGTCTCAGAGAGTGTTGGTGCTTCTTAGGGGGTGAGTATGGTGTCGGTCCTCAATTTTTGGGATCGAGGAGTTGCACGCACAATGTCTGCACGCACAGTGTCTACGCTCGCACAGTAGCATTCGATGACTTTAGCAAAATACAAATATCATAAATCAGTCTTTTATTGAATCTTGAATTAATTTCGACGGGTCGGCTCGAATTCAACACACTGGACGTAAAATGCGTGCCAAATTTCTCATTAACAGTTTTTGTTGAGAACACAATTTCTATCTTTCGCTCTATTATTTCTTAATCACGACGGATATGTTTCGATTGAAATATCACCTTTCGATATTTATATTTCTAAATTTCAATTTTTAGCTTTACTTTCGATCCAGGGTAAATCGAGGTCATTGTGGGTGTGCTTCCGACTCTAAATTACGACCGGGAAAGAAATACGAGTGATCGAGCGTCGTACCAACTCTCTTTTAGCATGTCTTCCTCGACGAAATGGGAAGACGGGGAATCTTGGTCGAGAAACAAATATGACATTTGACTATGTTTTCCAATCATTTATTCTGGCATGTGCACGTCGCATTAAATACCGCATTGTTTTCCCATGGAAGTGTGAAATCATTCAGAAAAGGATGCCTTAGACTCTACCATATTTCCTCATGGAGGTGCGAAAGAGATGACCGCAAGTGCGCCGCTTTTCCAAATCGGCTGTCCATAGAGAGAGAGAGAAAGAGATATCCTCCGTCTATAAACTCCGATAAATGTCTGCCCATAAACCTACCACACTCCTCCAAGAAACGTCTGCCTCTCTCCCCACCCCCCAAACACTTCATAGGTCGCCGTCGAGGTCGCTCTGGAGGTCGTGGACCAGGTCGCTCACCAAGTCGCTCTGGAGGTCGCCGTTGGGGTCGCGGACCAGGTCCCCGACCAGAGATGCAACCGCCGCAACGGCGGGCTCCTCCTCGCGCTAGCCATTTGAGCAGCCTCAATCGTGGCAACGCTAATGTACAGGCGCAACACCTTAGCATCGGCCCAGAATCCCACCATTACCCTCGCCGCTCCTGTCGATTTCGGCTTTCCGAAAGTTGTCCCGGCCGTTCCCAACATGGCCCTCTTGCCCCCCTTGCCGCCTGTTCCCCCCTTGCCCCCCGTTCCCCCCATTCCCAAAATTATGTTGTATGCAATCTCTAGGGTACATATAGTAAACAGAAAGATCATGTTCTTGTGTTTTTTTCCCTATCAATATCTTATTTAACTAATGAGATACTATACCGGGCAGTGCGTGTGCCAGGCGCGTGCCATGCCAGTGCAGTCCGCGTGCCGTCCGCAGGCAGTGCGCGTGCAGTGCGCAAGCAATGCACGTGCCCACGCCTGTTATCCTCATGAGCGAACCCGGCATCCCACGGGCGGCTCCTCGAAGCTGGCAAGAAGCTGTGATCCCAACATAAACCCGACGAGTCAAGTTGGCAAACGATGTGACCGAGACACATCCCACCCGAACGCTCCTTCCCTCCAGGCTGCTCAATTATCCCAGCTAAACAAAACTATCATACTCATCCATATTTGATAAAATGATTTTCTGTCGAGAGCTCCGAATGCACTTGTTCCGCCGGAGGAAACCGGGTCGATCCACGACACGGTCCCAAGCCTATCTACGGCATAGAAGAACTGCCCTTTGTAGACCATGACATCATCAAAATGACAACCTGGGCCTTCAATCACACTCCATCCCTCACACCCATATCTCCAATACCCCAATTTCCCTCCCTCAAGAATCCCAACTACCGTGCACTCCCTTGCATCGGCCCACGGAGAATCGGGAAACAAAGCTACCTTCGCGACACGGCGTGAATTGCCCCCGTCATCGACCTCAATAGCGTACTCTTTAACGATCTCAGTGACCCTGAAGTCCAAAGTGTTCAACTCGTTAGGAAAAGTACCAGGCTTGTACTTGATGGGCCGCTTCGAGAGCGGACTCAGGAGGCGGAGCCGATGGCCTGCCTTGTCGGATTCCTTGAGCTTGACTATCCAGCTAAAGGCTGGCCCGGATTCTTCCGGTGGTTGGAGGCGGTAGAGCGTGGATCGAGTGATGACGGCGGGCTTTTGACTCGGTCGGAGGGGAAGCTTCAGTGGAAACAGAGGAGGGTTGCTATGATGGGGGAATGGAGGGACCAGAGAACGCCAAGAAGAGCAGACGCTGCGGAAACGGACGACGTCGGTGGGAGTGTCAAGCCTTTTGGCGATCATCCCCCAGAGCTCTTTGGGGAGATCGGACCATGGGCTATCTGATCGTTGAAGCGACGAGCCAAGTCTGCCTAATTCTGGTGGAAGTCACCTTGACTTTTGCGTCCACGGAGCTATCTGACCGTTGAAGCGACGAGCCAGAACGGGTCCCATCCTCGGTCTTTAGGTGCCAGTTCTCGCTTCGATCGCGTACGTGTTTGGTGCAATTGTCCTTGGGAGGAAGATCACTCCGAAGCCCCCGGAGCCCAAGATTGCGACATAAATATACACAAACTAAAATGCAATTCTTTCAAGAACCTCTAACTTCAAGCAAAATGTCTGACACAAAGAAAAAATATCTTTTTTGTTATTGTTTATAAGTATCGAATTTTATCGGTGATAGCAGAGTATGATCAATAACGAATAACATCATCGACAACTTAAAAGGAATATAAGACAGCTTGCCAAGTAAGTCGCCTTGAAAGTTATCGAGAGCCTTCATCGAGAGAAGTTGATAAACAAAATCATCGCAAGATGGACAATCGACGCAAAAATACAATTGTTAGGTGGTTATTCTTATTGCCACTATTTTACGATTCTTATAATTTCTCGTAGATAAGCGTTGCTAGCTAACTCCTTTGTTTACTTCTTTGTTTATAAGTGTCGCTTGATGTAACTTCTCGGATTCGCAGATACGATTAGAAAGTTATTTGTTTATTTGAACTTAAAAACCATTATTTGTAACCATTAATGTAGACTATAAATACCCGTGTTGTACTCTACACCCTTCAATCAATCATAAAACTCAACATTTTTCTACAAGTTAATGTTATGGCTTGACACAAGCGTCTCCAATCTCCGCACATTGATCCATCCATATTTTTAAAAGATCATTCGCACAATTTCGCTAAAACACAAAGGTAGACGATATTCAGCAATTTTACTTATTGAGTTACTCATAAAGAATTGTCTCGCAACCCCAGCTCTCTCTCTCTATCCACGCGTGTTGGTTTTGGAATAGGAGCAATTTGTGTTTGTGTATCACTCCAAATGAACCCTAACTTGATCAGGAAGACCTCTTGCAAAGTCGATAAGAGCATTCGTCTAAATATTATCAAAGCTTTGTCTAGAACATTACCGATGATCCAACGTGGTTGTGACTTTCGAGTGGACAAAAGAACCCAACAGAGATCCAGATTGTCATCGTCATTGTCATCGCTATTAACGAATTACTTCAACCATTTCCCATAATTAAAAAAAAAAAAATTGACGACGTTCATATACAAACGCTCACCCGAATCCGTCATTTCACTGTTTCTGTTGACTAGATGTCTTCTCCTTGGACATGTAGGACTTAGCCAACTACGAACAAAAGTGCCATTATGTTAATCACCTGGCGTTGGTGATCGATGCACGTCACTTTTGTCATTGAGTTTGTCCTTCGCCCCCTCGTGACATACCTGACCAAGATGACCAATAATGGCCGACTTGTCCGAGAGCTCGAAGCGAACGCTCGGGCCATCATACTTTAATATGCAAAACCAGCGAATCGGCAGCTGATAACGTCCTCCCACTTCCAGATTTTCTAGCGTTCTATCTTCCAATGTAAGTGGGATCAGCGTCTCGTTCGCGAAGCCAACGCGCAGGGCCATGCAAGACCGGTATTGCTTGATCCCGGAGAAGCTTAGCATCAAGGAACCACTAAACTCTGGTCCTGATCACATGCTTCTAGCTCGCCGTTGCATCCTGAGATTTAGCTTATTCCAGAGCATGCAAATCAAAACAGCAAGCTCTAAAAGCATAAACTTTGGCTCGAAGCCACAGAAACACGACAGCAAACCCATTGGCTCTTGCTTGTGATGCACCAAGTTGTTGATTAACAAAAAAAATATGGATGTTCCGCATCCACCTTAATATTTTTTACTGAATTCATACCACTATGAAGAGGATTAGAATTAAACCGGTATCAATACAAGATATTCATGACCTTTTTTGGTACCCTTTCCAGCTTTAAAGCATAGACGCGGGTCAAAAAGGAAGACATATGACGGCAAACTCATTGGCTCTTGATCGTGCTGTCCCGACCCGATGAATAAACCGCTTTCTGTCGAAGGCTTGATGAGGTGAAGCGTGCCGGGATGATTAGACATCCCTAAGAGGCTAATGAAGGCCATGCGGTCCTGTGCATGCACATGATAATTGATGAATCTTTACTCTCTCTTTTTTAGTATTGACTTCTATAGAATTTTGTAATTACCGCCACGTCAAGCAAAGAAAGGATCATAGATAAGGCTAAAAATGTAATTTGAGATAAGGCTGTAAATGTAATTTCACTTTTCCTTTTTCTTTCATCACTCCATCATATAATCACCCACTTTTTTTTCTTTTTCTTTTTTTGATAAATCGTCCACTCTCTACATTCATGACTCCTTTACCGTCTCGTCCATGGCATCATGACCAATATTTCCACCAATTATTCATCTCATCACGCCTAATCGAAATCCCACCAAACCCTAGCACGCAAACCCCTCTCCTCCATCTTTCTCCTCGTCACCCACTCAGCCGCCTCATGCCGGACTGCCGCCCCTCTCCCGCTATCTCCGCCGGTCATATCAGCGGCACACAGTTCAACCCTGCCACCGTGGCTTGTCAGGCCACGCCACATTCGACCTCTACTGCAACAGTCTTCTCCCGGTCTTTTTCCCGTGCCACATCTCTCAACCTGATGCCGAATGAGAGGGTTGCGGTGGTTCCCTTTCTAGTCGAGTATCCAGTGAATATAAGTCACGATTTTAAATGTTAAGAGGGGCCAATATCGTGTAATGGTCACATCACGTATGACAATAATTTAGCCATGATGTTAATTAAGATGAAATTTATGGCGCACGGGTAATAGTGAATTGGCTAATTACACTAGGCTATAGCTGGCGCGAACTCCAGGATCTCGACCTCGCCCCTCCTCACGTGGTCCCACAGCAGGTCGAGCCACTTCACGTAGTTCAGCTTCCCGCACAACCTGCCGCGCACAATAGGAGCCGACCCGTGTTAAGAGGTGGCGCGACCTTGTCCGTCGTCGCCTTTTCAATCGGCAGTCAGACTGTTCATGTCTTTCGATTGAAAACATACAGGCAAATTGGATTTCAGGACATGATCGGAACGTGCTCCGTCCATTACTCACCCGCCGGGGAAGAGAAGGCGGCCAAAAGTGGCGAAGAAGAGGCGGGACTGAAGGCCGGGATGGACGAAGCTCGAGATTGTCCTTGATGGGGGCGGGGATGGAGTCGTAGATGGATCGGAGGGCCGAGAATCCGGGGAAGTTGTCGCTCTTCTGGACTTCGCTGTGCACGTACACCACGCTGAACCGCTTCCTGCTCAGCCTCGGATAGATCTTCTCTTCCAGGGACTCGTTCAACACTTCGGCGCTCAGGAATCGAGCCGACGATCAGCACCAATCGATATCACCAGTTAAACCTCTCGATCGCGCTGCGCAGATCGATCGTAATTGAAGATGCATGCCATATGTTCGACAGAAAACAATCACATTTTCAGGAGCGGCGCGAAAGTTATAAACCCTGTGGATCCAAGCGCGCCGAACTAGATGACGGGGGATCTTTTACCTGGGAAGAAATTCCCGACGATGCGGAGGATCTTGCGGCCGCGCTTTTCCCGGCCCCTTATCTGGAAGATCTGGAGCTTCTCTATCAACTGTTCTTGCTCGGCCCGTGACAGGACCACGCTCAATGTAAATTCACAGTGAGTTCCATAGAAGAACTTAAATTTTCACATAAATTTCTACACCATAATGTATTAATTAGCTTTTAAAAACAAGTTTACCTTTTAAACTTTTTCCTATAGCTACGGGCAGCAACATTTGATCTTTTGTAGAACTCAATGTTGGATCCAAAAGTAATATTTGCAACCAATTTTACTCACCACAACTGACACATGTCGAGTGAGCCTTTCACATAGCTCATATACAAAACATTGAAGAATAGATATTAATATGACCTACCATTTATGTACCATGTCATATTTTAGGAAAATAAGCGTATAAGAACAATGTACAAAGTTGCTTTCTTTAGGAATACTATTAAGAAATATCTACGTGTGTGTATGTGTGTGGGAAGCTTACTTATTTTGTGGTCTCTTGTTTCCAACAGTCTGTGACAAGGACGCCCTTGAACACAAGCCTCTACAATTATATAATAGCTTAGTTTTATGAACAAACGATTGCACATTGGACCTCGTCAAAGTCAAACATTTAACTATTCGCTATTAAATATATTATGGATGCAATTTTGTTGCCCCGTTAGAGTCATTGTGTGTGTGTGTTTTTCTTTATCAACTCGCTATTCAATATTTCTAAGAATTGTTATTTTGACATTATTATTTTTAGATGATCTCGACATTTTATTAACTTTCGAAAACAAAAATCCCAATCTATCGAGACCTTTTAAAATCGAGATTAATACGGACCGTGAGTCTGAAGTATTTTTGTGAAATTTCTTCGGACTATTCTTTCTCTTTTTGGTTCTATTGAGAGCTTTACCAATTATTGTTGGGTCAAACATCCTTGAGATGGATAGAACGTGTTGAGATTAAGGGCCCCCTGATTAAATCATGCACACGGGAGATTACCAATAAATTTTTAAACATATACCCCTTCTACCAATTTAATTATTAACCTTTCAATTTAACCATTTGAATAATAAACATTTTTCGCGGTTTGCCAATGTAGTCCTCCGGCTAATTACGGTCATAGTCACTAACATGGGTGGTGGCTCTTCTATGTGGCACGGCCGGTACTGATTTTAATAAATTTTTTTACTGATTTTTTGAATTTTTCCTTTGTTTGTCCAATTTCTTTTTGCCGGTAATTGGTCGCCAACCTCAAGCAATGGTCTGTGAGGGCAAGTGCTAGCCCTCGTAGGCCATCGCTTGAGCCAATGATTAGCCACTAACAAAAAGAAGGAAAGGAAAAAATGAAAAAAAAATAGTATAAGGTTTAAAAACTTTCAAAACTTATTCATGTTGGTGTCAACCGTGTCATGCAGAAAACTTGGCATCTTTCTTAGAGATTGCTTATCAAATTTGACTAGTAGATTGCATTGATAAATTGTTAAAAGATTTTAAGATTAAATTGATACAAATTTAATAAGTTTAGAACTTTCTTAGTAACTTTCCCCATGCAAACATAGATAATAATTAACTTCCCTTGATGTTGACATTAACAAATGTTTTTCGTCGAGTGTGACTCTCTTATCACCAGTAGTCATGAATAGACTATTTGATGATCTCTCTTGAATGCACTCGGGTTACATTTTTTCGCTTTTGAAATTTTACCATGCATCTACGTTATTCGAATATGAAGGTCTCTCTTTCTTGCGCTTAATTAGAGGGAAGAAAGCGACTGCGAGGAGTCAATTCTCATGATCTTCACGACAAATCAACTGCTTCCGCTCGATACCATCCCATCACTTGGAACAAGCTTTTGGGAAAATTTGTTCCCTAACGGGACCGATCTCGAAAGTGAAAAGGACTAAAATCGGGTGAATTTAGCCCCAACCTCGGCAAGCCCTAGCTGGATCACTTGGGCACGCCGTTTTTACCATCGCCTAGGGCAAGTGTATGTAAACTCATGTCGGTCACGGTGATCACTTTTAACATATTCACGACACCAGTCCTTGATAGATGAAGGAGATTCTTTTTAAACCCTTTTTTATCCATAATCGCAAGATATCAAAGCATGGGGAGAAGATGGCGCAGCGGGTATGCTTGATTAATGGGCAAGCCCAAGCAAGTCAAGCTTAACGCAGCTGATCTAGAAACCCATCACCGAGACCACCCGATACGAAAAGATTATTAAATTTTTCATTTAACCCATGCTCCGAATGACGAGACAATTGCCAAATAAGTCCTAAACCTCTTGCAACTTTATCGATTTAGTCCTATCCATTTTTTTTTACACAAAATAAGTCATAAACATTTTGTAACTTTGTCAATTAAGTCCTTCCTGAGGATTTTGGCTGGAAAATGCCTACGTGGCGACAACGTGACGTTACCGGCCGTCACCAACGACGACGTGACGACAAATTTGTATTCCAATTTTTTTATTTTCTTTTCTCTTCTTTTAAAAAAAAAAATAATTGGCCAGCGAGCTCCGTCGGCCATCGAAACTTCAAGAACCTTAGCTGAATCAGCTCAGCCAACCCCTAAATTGCAACCGAACCCTAGATGAAACAGCAACGCTGGATAGAGGTCAATCCGTCTAGATCCCAACCTTTGGCTCAAGTCAAGCATGAACAAGTTGAGATGTAACGCTCATGCTCAATTTGAGATCTACATTTTGTCTTAAAGGAATTCAACTAGTACTCAATCTGACTTGCTGAGAGAATTGACAAATAAATTGGGAGGTGCTTCTCTTGTTTTTTTTTTCTTCTAGTCATCCAAGGGTTGAGAACTGTCGTCTGAGGTGTAAATTTGCTTGAGGGAGAATATGAATTCATGCTCTCTTGGGTACATTGTTGTCTCAGGAGAGAGAGGAAAAGGACACTAAAAATATCATAATTTTCATATTGCACTCATGAAAGTGTCAAAACTTTCTATTTCAATCACTTGAGTACATTTTAAAAGCATTTAGTTATGGCATAACATTTTGGTTCTAAAAAATATTTACTTGAAAGTCATAACTATTTTTAAAATAGTTGTCAGAAATCTAATGCGGCAGTGGCATGACAGTTTTGATGAGCTTTTTCACAATTTATGGTATCTAAGTGGTTAATTAAAAATCATGACACTTAACCAAATCTTTCTTTACAGTTCATGGCATTCAAGTGAAGAAGAAGAAGAAGAAATCAAGTGTTATAATATTGAGATGAACATTGCAAAAAAACTATGATGTTTGTAATGTCCTTAAAGACCGAATAAGGGCATCACATTGTCCCTTCTATCATCTTTGAATATGGACTTTAGCAAAATCCAAAGATTGGTTGGCTTATTAATTATTTAACCTATTACCAACAAAAACACAGGATACTTTCTTGTCCCTCAATCAAGATATGGCTCAGCAAAGAATCAATCCAAAGAAGAGGCAACCTGTTTGAAGAAAAGCAAATAAAAATAGTGAACAAACTACAAAACAACCAGACATAGAAAACACTCACGTACACACCCTACATTGTCACACTCATACCATGTAATACAAAGTATATGTAGTAATGACATAATATCGATGTCCTTTACATGAACACATCATTTCATATGAATATTCACATTGTAAAAGATATTCTCTTTAAGCAAATGGGCAAGTTGACGATGTATATATGAGCGGAGGCTTCACTTCTTCCCAAAGCATATTGAAGTATAGCTAACGTCTTAGGTGCAATTGTCATAAAATTCCTAAAATCGTGAATTAAATGGTATAACTTTTAAATGTTGGGTATCTCCATCATGTTGAAGCCCAAGTCCATAATTATGGAAAGTTGGAAGAAAAGTAATCATTTTCTTTATTTTGATTTTAGTGTTCTATTTTAGATAATATAAACCGACGAATGTTCTCATTTGATATCTCTAGGCTATTGGAAGAAGATACATTCATATCCCGCATAAATTTTAATCTTTACTAATTTCCTATTGATGCAATAAATTATTATTATTTGCTTGAAGTAGAAGCTTAACATCCTCTCTATTTATCAAAGAAACTCTCCATTACAATGAAGACTCGACATATGGCTATTGGCATGATTTTGATTACCAAATTAGTTTATTAAGTATTTTGGTTCAATGCGTGATTAATATGTCATATGCGCCCGTACTAAATGAAATCTTTACAGTAGGTGTAATTTCATTAAGGTATAAAATTCATGACGGTCTTTTTTTTATTAGGCTGATATGAACACCACCAAAAACCCAAAATTGGTCTATTCAAGCTACACTTACCTCAAATTAATTTCTATGTCACGAAAACTCTTCAACTAGTGAACTCGCACCATATTGACCTTTAATCGGTGCACTCGTGCCACATTTATCCTAAATTAATTTATTTTAAATCTTAAATTAGTGCACTAGACTCACATTTACCCACGAACCAGTGTAAATATATCACATTCGCTCTCCAAAAATCTTAGATTTACCACTACTTAAGATAAATCTAATATGAAGATAGCGGTTCGGTGTAACTGTGACATGGATGTATGAGTCTGGGATTTTACATGATATAAAAGATTAGTTTGGAGTAAATGTAATACGTTTGTACCAATTTGAAATTTTTTTGTAATGCAAAAATTAGTTTAGAGTAAATATTATATAATGTACTAATTTGGCGTATTTAGTGGCATGAGCCATTTCTATCAGCACTACAACTCTTGATCCGACCCTGACTATCAGATTAATAATTTTTCCTGCTTTTGAGCAAAGAAGGAATACCAAGATGGATGGGTAAAGTTGTTACACTAGGGAATAAGATACTTTTCTTGAGCAATTTTATTTTTATTGTAATTATTCTGACAGATGCTTTCTCCCCTCTCAGGGTCAAGAATCGCACAAGCAAAGAATTTGCAAAGCTTGTCATAGACAAGAGAGGCCACGCTAGAAAAAGCATAGGAAAATGAAGAACATGTACATATCCATATAGAGAGAGAGAGAGAGGAATGATATTTCACCGCAAGCTAATTCAATCCAAGCAAACAAGCACACATAAACACACGACCTCGCTCGAACCAAACCTCCTCACCAGCCATGGCTGCTTCCGGCAAAAGAAACTACACGATGGCCGCTGAAGCCGCCGCTGAAATCGTGTTTCAGAAAGTAGAGATACTTCTCTCTCGCCCGGAGTGGGTTGGGCGCTTAGCGAATGAAGCCCTCCAGAAGGCTAGGGAAAAACCTCGATAAGATCCGAAAGTTCTTTTCCGCTCGAGTCGAACCGTTGCCGAGCACAGAGTGGACGGGGCGGCTCCTCCGGGCATTGTACGACGCTGAGGAATTCATCGACAAGTTCTACTTCAAAGTGGCGAGCGGGAGGCATGAGGCCCTCCACGTCGCCACAAGACCGCTCGCCGTGCTTGTTTACAAGTACATGCTGTGGAGGGACTTGTCCAAGCTGGCGAAGTCCATGGAGGAGTTCTGTGAAGAAAAGTACTTAGAAGACGTGATGGCACCCGATGGGGGGAGGAAAGACGAACCTGCTAGTTTCGCTCCATGGGAAGGCAAAAAATTGGCGAGACTGACTAATTTCTGGGATCAGCCAGCGTCAACGGACTTCGTATACTACGAGACCGAGAAACAGGAAGTCACGAAGCGGATCTCGGAGGAGTCAACGGATGTCCGTGGGATTTCGATTTTTGGCGAGCAAGGCCCCGGGAGGACGTTCCTCGCGAGAAGGGTCTACTGGGCAGCGATGATCCTAGGCTTCGATTCGCACGCTTGGGTCCATGTATCGGCCTGCACGGACAAGAAGGAGTTCCTGTTCGAGATACTGAAGCAATTGGACGAGCTAGCAAGGGACTCGATGGATTTCAACGAGATGAAGAAGATGCCGCGCCGGAATTTGGCCAAGACGAAGAGGTTCCTCATAGTGTTGGATGATGTGCACTCCCCCGACCAGCAACATTTGCAAGAGTTATTGAAGATCATCCCGTTCCCTTCAAGGGGCTACTTAATTACCACGACTCAAGACGAGACATTAGCGAAGATCATGAATACAGCCGAGGGAGATCCAATAAAGCTAGAAGACTGGGACAGTATAAAAAGCAAGAAAATGCTTGCTACGAAGCTGCATGGAGTGCCCGATGAATCGAAACTCGATCCAAAGGAGATTAAAATCCTACGCCGGTTTCCTGCCATGCGGCTCTCTGTATCCTTTCTCGGCAGGTTATTGCCGGATGCTACAGAGCATGAACGCACAAAGTGGGCGAACGATGATACTAAGATGTCATTTTCAGATATACTACTACTGAGTTACCATAGACTGCCGGTCCATCTAAAACCGTGTTTCATCTATATGGTTTTGTTCCCCATCTCATCCCCGATTTCGACAAGAAGGCTTGTGAGGCTGTGGTTGGCCGAGGGCTTACTGGATTCGCATTGTTGCAACAGAGAACGGAAAAGGACGCCCGAGGACTTGGGAGAGACTTTCATTCTGGAGCTCGCAGATAGGTTGGTGATAGATGTGGTGAGTTGGAACGCGGATGAATCCCCTAAAGCTTGCCAAATGGTCACCCCTCTATATGACTGGATTTGCCCGACCACGATGAGCACGGGGTTCCTCTACGTACATAAGGCTGGCAAGTCGAAAGGCGGGAACAACCACAACACAACGGGCCAGCAACAACAGCTGCCGGACTCATTGCAAGAGGGAACCAAGGTTCGGTGGCTCGCGGAGCACACGACCATCGTTAGAGACGGCCTCGGCCACAGCCACCACGTTTCGAACCTCGGCCACGTCCGCTCATTCCTGTCTTTCTACCCGAGGTTAGGAATGCCCAACACGGTCATCAGCATATTCCTCAGGAACACAATCCCCAAGGCTGACTGCAGCTTGCTGAGGGTGCTTGACCTGGAGGGTGTGTATAAGCCATCCTTGCAAGGTGTGCTCCGCAAGCTGGTTCTACTAAGGTACCTAGGATTGAGATACACAGTATTGGACTCGATTCCAAGCGAGGTTGCGCATCTGCATTATCTCGAGACTCTTGACATGAAGCACACCAACATCACCTCACTGCCTAGTTCCTTGTGGAAGAAGAGGAACTTGAGGCACCTGCATCTCAATTGGTTCTACATTGACTTGATGGAGATCCTCAAGGCTTGCGGCAACAATGTCATGGCCTTGACTCAACTCCAAACCTTAAGTGGGTTGGTTGTCCGTGAGGTCAAGGAGAACTTGATGAGGGACCACAGACACAGCTTGACCACGCTTACCACGCTCAAGCTTTACTTGCAACACTCGGGTGGGGACTCAGGGGCTGCAGGAAAAGCAGTAGCCGATTGGATTAGCTTCGGGCTCACCAACCTTCAGTCCTTGACCTTCGGGGTGATCCAAGAAGCTAAGCCCGTCGAAGAAACCCCACCCACGAAAGAGAGTCCAAAAGAAGCCCAGTCCCCGAAAGAAGCCACGACAGAAGAAAACAAGCCCGCGGAGGAAGCCCGATCCAGGAACATAAAAAAACCCGCGACGTCGCAGATAGGCCCGTTACAGGAATTGTCGTTGGCTCAACATCATAAGCTGTCGGAGCTCTACTTGCTGGGCCAACTTAAAGAACCCGTCATCTGGACACAGCTCTTGCCTTGCTCGCTCAGGGTTTTGACTTTGTCGGGCTCGATGGTGGAAACAGAGATGATGGCCCAGTTGGGTGATCTCCTGAAAGATCTAAGGACATTCAGGCTCTTGGCCAATTCTTTCCGAGGCAGCAATCTGAGGTTCGCCAAAGATGGGTTTCCGAGCCTCTTGATCCTGAAGATTTGGAAGCTACCTAAGCTTACGAAGGTGATTATTGAACAAGGAGCAATGCACCAACTCAAAGAACTCGACTTTAGGCACCTCGATGAGATGACAAATGTTGAAGGGATCAATCAGTGTAAGGAATTGAAGAATATCCGTGTGGAAGCCAAAAAGAGTGCTCGTGGTTTTGTTCGCCTTCTCAAGGGGGAAAACGAAGAGAGGCCGTACAAAATAGAAGAGATCGACACGCCTGAACTGACGAAGGACAACGAAAACAGGTATGGCATACTGTTAAACTTCAAACATATTCTTTGTGCTGGCTAATGAATATTTTCAAATAGACTTGATATTCTCAACAATTATTTACTAGTGTCAAAACAAACAATTGAAATTTTTATTAAGTAAGGTTGTCCCTTGACTCGTTCTACTTAATCACATCAATGCATATGAAATATCAATGTAAATTCACAGTAAGTTTCATAGAAGAACTTAAATTTTCACATAAATTTCTACACCATAATGTATTAATTAGCTTTTTAAAACGAGTTTGCCTTTTATACTTTATCCTATAGCTACGGGTAGCATCATTTGATCTTTTGTAGAACTCAATGTTGGATCCAAAAGTAATCTTTGCAACCAACCTTACTCACCACAGCTAACACATATTGAGTGAGCCTTTCACATAGCTCACATACAAAACACTGAAGAATAGATATTAACATGACCTACCATTTATGTACCGTATCATATTTTAGGAAAATAAGTGTATGAGAACAATGTACAAAGTTGCTTTCTTTAGGAATACTATTAAGAAATCTCTACATGTGTATATGTGTGGTAAGCTAACTTACTTTGTGGTCTCTCGTTTCCTACAGTCCGTGACAAGGACGGCCCTTGAATACAAGCCTCTACAATTATCTATGGAGTTGAACATATGTATATGTCCCATCCTCCTACCCCGCCAATCCCTCCCTTTCTCTCTCTCTCTCTCTCTCTCTCTCTCTCTCTCTCTCTCTCTCTCTCACCATGTGTGCAAACAAATAATTTCATGTAATTGTTCTCCTATGTAATAAAACGACATGATGTCATTCACGCCGTGCGAGATATTCTTTCTTCCATCTTAGGCATCTATGTCAACATATATGTAGCGACCTACCCCCAAAGTTCAGAGGTATTGCTCTTAAGACAATCCAAATTGGCATCCTAAAATACAAATGTACACATCGTTTAATTATAATTCAATTCGGTAGATCAATAATGAGCATAAGCTCTCCCAAACAACCTATGTATTTTTAGGAGTCGCCAATTGGTTATCAAGATTGACTAGGCACGGGGAAGTCATCTCGAATCGTAACTAATTAGTCATTTAATCTAAGTAGTCATACACTAGATTTTCAAAGCCACTAAGTATTCATACAATTGTTTTTGTTAGTTTATTATCATCTAAGTCTAAACTAGACCTAGCCTAATCTAGAAAAAATTTAACAAATAGTTTATTAAAAGATAGTGTGAAAAATATACCCTTAAGATTTAGAAATGCGATGCGATAAATAGATGTTCAAGTATCGCATAATTCGAATTAAATTTTGAGTAAAGTAAAACTCACTAAAAGTCGAGCAAATGATACTACATGGCCTCATTGTAAGCCTCGAAACATGATCACTCGAGAGCTTAGTATTGAAAGTTAAGGTGAATCTAAATCTAATAAATTGACTTACATGAAATTAAGCTAGGTTACACTTTTCACGCATCAAATAATGTGATGCTAAGTTTAAATATATTTTTAATATGTGAAACCTATGTTAATTATATTAAAGGTAATATGCTAGAATTTGGACATATGTGGCATTTGATTTAGAGATAAACACATCGTGAATGTGCAATTAAATTTAAAATTTTCAAATAATGCAATCGAGTCGTAAAGTTACTAAATCAATATATGAAGTTCTTCCATTAGCTACCCACCCATGGGTAGCCCAGCTGGTTAAAGCGAATTCGGACTTCGTTGAGGTCTTAGATTCGATTCCCTAGGAAAGCGCCTGTGATTTAAGTGGGGGGTCATGGCGGTGGGTTGCTGTGCTAGTCTCCCCCCAGAAATAGTGGAAGTACACGCAAGCTAGCCCGGACATCTCGGTTATCAAAAAAAAAAAAAAAGTTCTTCCATTAGCTTCATTTGATTTGAGTAACAGAAAATGGTGCGTGACTTTTTTTTATTTACTTATCCAGACACATGGGGTCGGTATGGCATTTTTTAAAAGGACATTGACGTGGCATCTTCTTCTTCTTCAGTCCCGCATCTTCTTCTTCCTTCCATGGCTCGAGAATATCTTAACTGGGGTTCTTTTTTGTAGCTCTTAAAATCTTTGGTATCTAACGATGTTGCTATTCTCGAGTAGGGGTGTTATAAACCGAACCGAACCATTGACATCTTTGTTCGCAAAGACGGGCCCTCGCATCGTATCTGCAAATCTGGAGATTTTATAGCATTGTAAGAAAACAAAGAGATTTTACAGCATTGCAAACTCTCCTTCTGAACTTTTGATTCGGGTAGCCTAAATTTCACATAAGCTCCGTAACAGTGTCGTGAAAACAAAGATCCACACGTATCATAAGCACCTTCGAAATGTAGTATAGTCATTTGACTATCCATTAATTATAGGAATATAGATAGCTAAAGAGATGTTTTTGTTAGTTCAAAGAAAGTTCAAATATCTTTTTCTTTCCTTTTTTTGCTAATTCGTAGTAAACCCATTTTAATACTAAGTTAATGACTTATATCTTTCATGTCAATTCATCTCAACAGGTGGAATATCCGTATGTAACTTTTAGTCAACAAATCCAGAGGAAATTGGCGTATATACTTGCCGATGTACAGGGTAATCGTGTGATGGTTATAGATTTGGATTTTCTCTTCGGATTTCGTATTGTTCATAGTGTTCACGTCCGTGATGAATGAATGGACCCTGTTTGGTACTGTCGTTATAGTGGCAAATTTGGGGCGATGTACATCGACCAGGAAACAGACCAAGAGGAGACAAAAACAGGCGAAGGGGGTCGTCTGTAGTTCAGCTGCTAAGGTCAAAAGAGTGATGGGGTTGCGCCAGCATATGTAAAAGAAAAGGACACGCTCAAACGTTGTCCGAAAGCTCACCTCTCTGCTTTTCAATCCTGTCATTCGGATAACACCGTCCGAAGAGCTTACCTCTTTTCTCTCGGGTCTCTGAAGAGTGCTACGAGGAACTCGCGAGCAATGTTGTCGAAGCTTTGCTTGTTACTTTTGCTGTTGGGAAGCGCCATCAGCACGGGTCAAACCTCGTTCGACTCGATCAACGAAGGGTATCTGAATTGGGTTAGACAGACGGGCTCGGCTTCGGTTTCGTCTTTCCACGGTTCTCTGTTCAAGAAGGCCAAGAACAGGTTCAAGCCGTGCTTGAGGCTGAGGGTGAGCAAGAAACCCAGGTCAGGAGGATTTGCTTCGGTGGGAGCGGCTCTACGTTCAGTACCAATAGTCAATAATTGCCGGGTGGTGATCTCCATTAGTCCAGGAACTTACAAGTAAGTGTTAATCATACATCATGCTAAACAAACCCGGTGATTTCAAAGGCGTGGTCGAGCAGGACCTCGCATTGAGAATATCCTTAGCAAGGCCGGCAGAGGATTGGAAAATTGTTATATTTTTTTGTATAAGATTGATCAGTCTCAAGAATGGAACTGTCAACCTAAGTCCATCCGTTCTGCCCTTTGAGCGAATCTGGCAGGAGTGATCCAGTCACTGGGCTCGTTAGAGTGATAAAGTCTTCTCACTGTGCACAGTGAGTCGTTAAAATACAGAATATAAGCACAGCTCCAATCATCTAATAGCTTAGTTTTATGAACAAACGATTGCACATTGGACCTTGTCAAAGTCAAACATTTAAAATTCAATTCCCTTGCCCCCTTTTCTCCTTTATAAAAAATAATAATTACACATGCATTTGATTCGGTTTTTCAATAGACTTTGAGCCTCCAAAGACCTTTGTATCAAAAGTTGAGGTGTTTGGTAACATTATGTCAAAGGCTTTTGAGTTAATGCTCCGTATTTCCGAAATTCCCTAACCCAATGTAACTCTCACCGGGGTTCCAAATGGAGCATTTGATTACCTTTTCTATCTTTCTAATCTACGTGTAAATGTACGTGCGTGAGGTTAGTGGTGAAATGTGGATAGACGCGTGGGCTTTGAAAACTTAATTCATACCCTCAATGCTCGGGTCCTCTTTCATTCCAATTTCTTTCGTTAAGCGTAGAGAGAAAGTTGAGATCCCAGCAACGATGGCTTATGTGACCGTGAAAGGAGCAGGTGCGGACAAGACGGTCATAGAGTGGGACGACACAGCGGACAGAATTGGGCCCAACGGTCGCCCACTGGGCACGTTCGCTTCGGCCACATTCGCTGTCAACTCGCCCTTCTTCATTGCCAAGAACATCACCTTCAAGGTGCTTCCCCGTGTGGTCAGAGTGCAGATTCCACTATTCTTAATAACATTTTGTTTTGACCGAATAGTTTTTATCACTGATAGCTATGTCTCTTTTGGCATTGACCTTAATCGTTTTGTGATAGAACAAAGCCCCATCACCCTCATCAGGAGCACTAGGAAAGCAGGCGGTGGCGTTCCGCATCTCGGCGGATTCGGCAGCCTTCGTGGGATGCCGTTTCTTCGGGTCCCAGGACACGCTCTACGACCATGTGGGGAGGCACTACTTCAGGGACTGCTACGTCGAGGGGTCCGTGGACTTCGTGTTCGGGAATGGCTTGTCATACTACAGGGGCTGCCATCTGCACGCCGTGAGCAACAGCTACGGCGCGGTGACGGCACAGAAGAGAGAGAGCTTGCTGGAGGAGACGGGGTTCTCGTTCGTGGGGTGCAAGGTGACGGGGTCAGGCGCGCTGTTCCTCGGCCGAGCCTGGGGCACTTTCTCCCGGGTGGTCTTCGCGTACACCTACATGGATCAGATAATCATCCCGAAAGGATGGTACGATTGGGGCGACAAAAACAGGGACATGTAAGCAATCTCCTCATCTTCTCCATAAAAAATACTCGCATGACTCGAGAAAATCCCACAGGGGTGTGAATCCGTCACCTCTGTGCGATGCAGGACGGTGTTCTACGGACAATACAAGTGCACGGGACCGGGGGCTTCCTTCGGCGGGCGAGTGCCGTGGTCGAGGGAGCTCACTCCTGAAGAGGCCAAGCCCTTCGTTTCAATCGACTTCATCGATGCCCGCAAGTGGCTCTCTTCCGCTTTGACCAAACCATGAATCCTCTGGTTTTGTGTTATCTGTCTTCTTCCCATTTCTCGTCCTTCGACTGCTGTATCCATCACGCGTGAAGATCTCGATGTGTCGCATTTGTCAAAACCTGCTTGTTCCTTCCGCGAGAGTAACGTATCTCTCTTTCTAGTTCCTTCCATATCCAGCGACGGTTTAACGCTCCTCGCTTTGACAAAGGTTCGATTGATTAAAGTTTTCTGTGCTTGTTAGTGGGCTATGTCCAAGGAAGAGGACTCTTTAGGGATGAAGTTTCCAAGCATTTATTGTCGGGCACGGAGTAGGAAACGGGTTCCCATTCAGTACAAGCAGTTTCATGTGACGTGCCCAATCATAGCAAGGACGCGGTACGCGTTGGTCGTGTCCAATGAAGCCAGCTTTCAAGTTTCTTGTCACTTGTCACTCTGTCACAGGCTCTTTTGACTCCTCAAATCACCTCACTTTTCAATCTGCCCACCTCGCTTTTAGATAGAACAAAAGCCACTTTTTGGTAAAAAGGTTGCATCCGAAGTCAAAATTATGGCGCGCCTCACTTACCAATTATAAGAAGGGAAAAGAAGAGAAAAAAGGTGAGAGGAAAGCATCCACTGATTCATACCAAAATTCCTCTATTAGAAACGCAAATAATGATAGTAAATGCAGATAATTTGCTTTTACAGGCGACAAATGTACAATTTTAAATACATTAGATTGATTCAATTCATCGAATACCGGCGGGTGTATACCCAACATAAATGGAAGATCTCATTATGGACGCATTTTGTTGCCCGCGCTGGAGTCATTGTGTGTTTTTGTTTATCTAATCGCTATTAAATGTTTCGCGGAATCTTTATTTTGACATTATTATTTTTAGATGATTTTGACATTTTATTAACTTTTTTTGTCGTAAGAAAGATTTCATTCATTTATCATAATAATACATGAGGAGTACACATAAATCTTTCAAGTCTAGCAAATCTATGCATAACAAAAATCCCAAGGTAGCTCAATTTATATCGAAAACAAAAAACCCAATATTTCTAGTGAGACCTTCCAAAATCCGAATTAACATGGACAACGAGTCTAAAATATTTTTTTGAAGTCTCTTCGAATTGGTTTTATTGAGAGCTCTGTCAATAATCGTTGGGTCAAACATTATCAGGATGGATTAGAATATCTCGAGATTAAGGGCCTCCTTGATTAAACCACGCACACAGAGAAATTACCAATAAATTTTCAAACCTATTGTACTTCTATTAATTTGGTTCTTAACCTTTCAATTTAACCATTTAAATAATAATTTTTTTCTTGATTTGTCAATATAGTCCTTCGACTAATTATAACCATAAATCACTAACGTAAATGCTAGCTCTCCTACGTGACCTAGCCAGCACTAATATTGATAATTTTTTTAATTATTTTTTGAACTTTTTCTTTGTTTGTCCCATTTCTTTTTGCCAACAGCCAGGCGCTAGCTGCAAGCGATGATCAGTGAGGGCAAGCATTGGCCCTCGTCAACCATCGGCGAGGGCAAGCATTGGCCCTCATCAACCATCGGCCGAGCCAATGGCTGGCCACTGGCAAAACGAAGGAAAGGAAAATGAAGGAAAAATAAAAAAAGTTTTAGACAAAAGTTTTAAAAACTCTCCAAACTTATTCATGTCAACACCAGCCATATCACATAGGATGTTCAGCATCTTCATTAGCGATTTTTATCGAAATTGACCATACGGGTTATATTGATAAATTGTTAAAAAAAATTGAAGATTAAATTGATCGGTAAACTTCACTTGATGTTCATGATAACGAATGTTTTTCGTCGAGCATAACTCTCTTATCACCGGTAGTCGTGGGTAGACTATTTCATGATCTCTCTTAAATGCACTCAGGTCACATTTTCGCTATTGATATTTTACCATGCGTCTATGTTATTCAAATATCTTCATCTCTCCTTATTGCGTTTAATTAGAGGGAAGAAAGCGAATGCAAGGAGTCAATTCTCGCGATCTTTGCAACGAATCAACTGCTCCCGTGCTAAACCATCCCATCACTTGGAACAAGCTTTTAGGAAAATTTGTTCTCTAATGCGACCAGTCCCGAAAATGAAAAGAACTAGAATCGGGTGACTTTAGCCCCAATCTCGGCAAGCCCAAGCTGGATCGTTCAGACACGCTGTTTTTACTATCGCCTAGAGCGAGTGTATCCAAGCTCATCCCAATCACGATGATCACTCCTCCCATATTCAGGATGCCAGCCCTTGATAGACGAAGGAGATTCTTCTTAAACCCTTTTTGATCCATAATCGCAAGTTATCAAAGCATGGGGAGAAGATGGTGCATCAGGTATACGCTCGATTAATGGGCAAGCCTGGACGAGTCAAGCTTAACATAGTAGATATATTAATCCATTGCCAAAGACCACCCGACACGAAAAGATCATTCAATTCTCATCCAACACATGCTCCGAATGACTGGATCGAGTTTAAGAAGGGACTTTCACGCCAAAGCCCATCGGATAGGACATTAGGGGCCGCTCGCCCCTCAAGGAACCCAAAGAGCCGCCACGCCCAGAATCACCTTTTTTATGGGGTCCATGGTTTTTAAAAAACGCAATGAAAGCATATTATAAACGAAATCTCATATGGGATCCATGTATCTATTAAAATCGAAATTAGGTTTTCAGATGTACCTTGTTCTTCTTCAGAGACAGATTGACGATCGGCTGTGTCTGGACTAGCGTCTCAAGTGTTACGCCTCTACCAGTATCCACACACACGAACTGTAATTTCCAGAATCCATGTGCTAACGTACAGATTTTGGAGTTCATTCTATTTAATTGTCTGTAATCCTCGAAACTCTCTCGCAGATGTACAAATCCAGAACGCCTTTGTATATTATCTCATTTATGTGTGACTCTCACGAAAACCTCTAGGGTTTCTACCGTAAAAGAAATATATATATATATATATATATATATATTTATATCAAGTGAATGGGTGAGATCCACTTAAGTCTTTGGTTCACGATCGACAGAGTAATTTAAAACCAGTTCGATATATTGTGCGTGATCTTGTAGATTCATTAGATAGTAGTAGCGTGCTCAAACTCTTTTAGCTCAATGATCATAAGTGATTATAGTAAGACTTATAACTACCTAAGTATAGTGAATGTCGATACATTTTGACACAAGCTAAGTTACGATTAATTTAGAATATCAATATTAATTGATTCGTAGGGAAAATCACTAACACTTTTCACAGCAGAAATTAAGATCGTTCGAAGGCAATTTCGAAACACTCGTTGAATCGGAATGACTTCAGGTCGCACGTCGTGCTTCCAAGTTTTTTGGGGAACTATGATGCACAAGGACTGTAAGGTACTTTGGTATGTTAAGGGTGCACATGACAGACACTTATTTCTCATCCAGAATGAGTTATGGAGCAAAAAAACTCATTCTAGATGAGAAATATATTTGATAGGAAATTGTATAAAAACTAATTCTAGAGTAGATTTCTATTCCATAATTGATTTTTGACCAAGAATGAGAATTAAATCTTTTTCCATTTCTCATTATTAGACACTATTTGAGATTACGTTTTCTTTTAACCATCTTTCTTCATTTTTTGCCCTAATCAAATTGCTCTCCCCCTCCTCTCATTCAACATGCCCTGACCTAGTCAAAAGTCCTTTTTTTCGAATAAAAAATAAAAAATTAATAAACTAATAAAAAAACTAAAAATTCTAAAAAAATCTAGATAATTCATAAATTATAAAAAAACCTTAAAAGTATTATAAATTAAAAAAGTAATACTTTTTTTTAAAAAAATCAAAGTTTTATTTGGAAATTCCAAATTTTCTTGGAAAAATCAATTTCTAACATTAAAAAAAATATGGATAAATATCATCAGTTTTCCAATTAACTGATTGGAAATTGGCCATGCAAAAGCCATGCAAAAGCCATAGAAAAAATGTCTTACTTTAATATTGGGTAACCTCCTCTTCCCTAGTTCTTTGAGAATTATTATATACTATGATTTATGCAACTAAAGTGAATTTAGAGTTCAATTACAATAGAAATTGTGATCAAATTTGTCAATTTTTTAGGCTAAATAATAAGTATTTGATTTTTATTGGAATGAACATCTTGTAATCTAAAAAGTTAAAAAAATTAAAATGAAATAAAAATAAAATTAGAAACAAAAATAAATTTTTTTATCATATCAAATAGATTTCTCATTCTGGAATAGAAATTCTTTAACTGTATCAAACGCATTTCTTTCTTCAGAAACTCATTCAGGAATAGAATTAAAAAAATTTAATTTTATTCGAAATTAAATTTCTGAATATGATTGCTTTCATGCGCACCTCCAAGCTCCGGACAACACTGCTTCACGGTCCGGGTCCGTGCTGTTTTCGGCTGACCGGACCGTTATTCTTTTATCTTTTTTCTATTTTTACGCGAATCTCTTACAAGCCCCGAAGCAGCAGTGCAGACGGCTGCAGGGGGGGGTGGGGTGGGGCCCGGGATTTGGGTCACGTTTTTCCAGAAACCGTGTCGGGACAAATCCTGCGAAGTGGGCCCCGGTCGCTCCTCCCTCCGGTGGGGCCCCCATTTCTTTTTCTTCTTTTGATTTTTTTTTCTGTTTCTCTTTATTCTGTTTTTTTTTTCTCTTTCTGGGGACCCCCACTCCGCCCCCCAGTGAATGAGCACGTGGCGGGAGTGGAGAATCTGGTTGAACATCGAGCCCGTGGAATAATAATAGTATACCACTTGCTGACGGCCGAAAGGAAGAAGGGAGAAAGTCTTTGCCCTGCCGATAGAGACCCGAAGCACCGGCAACTTTTTAGGATTGTTATCGGATTGGACAAGTAAGATAAGAGGTGTAGGAATGATTTTTATAATCCCGAATGAGTTTTCTTGGTTCGACAGTGAACAGGTCCGCGTCCTTCTTGATTCCAGGGGGTGAAGAAGTTCGCCTTTGACGCTTTTCCTTGACCGATTTTTCTAGCCTTTCCTGCGTGGAAAGAAGATCTCTTATGTCGCGGACGGGGCCGATTTCTGCACGGGCTTGTTGCACATCGAGTGTTGTGGTAAATTCACAATGAATGTAAGGAGGATTTGGATCCCCTTGCAAGGTAGACGTGATCAGTTTTTGCCTCTAACCGTTTGATTTGAGGGCAAAAAAGTACCTTTTCGAAAAGAAAAAAAAAGCCTCCATATTTAATTGGGCTCGTCTCAAGGCAAGTGATCCGAATCCATCTAAGGAAGCCTCCCTAGAATTTGTGCACACTTACATCCTGATACAACTAGAGTGGGAGATGGATGAATTGGACATTGCTTGCATTGTGCCACTTGAGCTTTTACAAGTGCTCCAACAATTACAAGCGGTTACTAGACATTTCCTGAAATATCTCAACCTAATTATCAGCCAACTGCTTCGTTTAAAGCTATATCTTTATGTCTAGAACACGTGATTGGTCACGAGCTTACTCATTGATACATGACTTGGGTCATGGTCGGGGTACAACTCACGTGCCGGACTTGTTCGTTGACACAAGTAGCGCGTTTGACCAACTGGGATCCTTAAGCCAACATCCAATGCAGTATTCCCAAAGCTTACGTCATGCTTGTTCACTGTTCATGCAAAATCATGCTCCTGCGCTTGCAACCTCACACCGCACGCGCGCTCCACTAATCATGAACCATTCACCTTGGCATTTCGATCATTCAAGAGCAACAATTCGTGCTTCACCCAAGCCAACAGTTTCTTATTTGCCGGTCCTTAAACAATGCCATCAATTTATCTCGATCGTCCATTGCCTTGCTTTACTGCACCTGATCGGTGCATAAGATCCATGCTTGGCACAAGTTCGAGGCGAAACATGACATCAAACTGATGTGTCAATTCAAAGGTTTAATAGTTAATTTTTCAAGGGTATATTCCATCACCACGCCTTTTCCCTTAAGTCTAAGGGTTGGGGATGGTTCCTAACAAGCCCATCCGATCATTCGGCCAGTATTATTTGCTTGCAATCGTGGACAAAAGGATGATTAATCGGTCGGGGAATAAAGAAAGAAAATCATCTCGAAATAATCTTATTGGATGTAGGCTATCGCTCATCATTTAGTTTATTCATAATTAATTTCATTAGTTTGCCCTGCGCAACAAATAATTGAGATCAATTGTCTAATTGGGCTGTCATCTAAATTAAGAAGAGGAGCAAGTGGGCAGTAAAATAAAAAATAAAAGCTCGAATCTTGAGCGCTCATCAGCTGCACACCAGTCGCATCGCAGTCCACGCCCACGGAGATCACCGCAAGGAGCTTTCTCTCTAGAGCGTTTCTTTGGTCACTGGGGGACACGTGAATTGCAGAATGACACGTGTCGCTCCCTGACGCTCTGATCCTAATTGGCCGACCAAGGCTTTCCTCCCTCCCTCTGGTGCCAGTTCCATCCACCCCATACGCGAACTCGACCGAGGACGCGCCTTTACACGACCCGGATTCCCTTACTTTTTTTCCGGGTCAAAGTCAAACGATGATTTTTAATTTTTTTTTCACTCCAGCTAACGAAAAACTAAAAATAATTTGAAAAATGTCTTCTTATAAAAGCGAAAGCCTGCATTTCTTGAAATAATATATGGACATAAAATATTTTATTGTCAATAATAATTTATCTTCATATGTTATAATAAATGATATTATTTGTTTTCCTTTGGTAGTTTTTATAAACGCTGCAAATAATCGTTTTTACGAAAATATTTTTAAAATGATATATCTTTCATGAAATAAACAGAGTCTTTATTTTGGAATCAGCAAATTCAGGCAAAAAAATAACGAATACAAATCCACCATGCACATGGCATCGGATCATAAGCTTTGTTGCTTCAATGTAGGAGGTGGGCGAGGACCAAACTCGCTTATCGATTTCTTTTTATTGAACAACTTTGATTATTTCGAGCATTTCAAGAAATGTAGCGAGTCGAATTTATTTCATAAAGCATGCACCTGTTGCCCTTACGTGTCTCGTCGGTCGTTATACATCAGTTGTATTAAGGTTTTACCTTTTTAGGAAGGAAAATTAATCTAGAGATGGTCGTGGTCTGTGCATGCATGGTGTGCAACATGCTACTATAGTGCATAACATTTCAAGCTGAAATTTACGTAAACACGGATTCATTTCATTAATTAAAAAGCGCAACCCGTCTTTATTAATGTCATATATCATTGAATGACCTAAAATTTAGAAAATCAAATAGCCAGAAGATTACTTATAATCACGTGTTTTTTATTCATAATTGTAGGAGAAAGAAGTGAAACCGGATATTCAATCAGAATAGTAGTTACAAAAAGTTTACCAACTCGGTGAAAATTGTCGGATTATTTTTCTCCATATCTTGAAACTCGTCACTATCATGACCTCACCAATAGAAAAAAAAAGTTTCTCCACGGTATTTTCAGTTTGAATTGCTGTTGATGTTGCCATTATTTTGTACCTTATATATGAAAGAGTAACGGTCATTTCGATATCCATGCAAACACGACACTTTCGACTGTATGGCAAGACCCTAGAGTCTTTTCAACAACCGTCTTGTTTCTTCAATTTTTCGAGTTTAGTATTATTTTTTTCTTCCATTTCTTCACGCTAGAATAGAGAGATTCGCAACTCTTGCAACATTGCATCTGATTCTTTGAGATTAGGATTTAATTCTCCGAGACTGATCATAGATTTTTGGTTTGACAACTAAATTAAAATTACCATGAAAATGAGCTTTACTTGCGTTTAACTTCGATGCGAATCGGATTTCACACTCGACTTAGCAAAATTACATTGAGATTATTGCAAAATATTTTCTCAGACATAACACTTATGACAATGTATAAGTTCAGGGGAAAAAAAAAGAAAAGTAAATAAAATGCCCTATGAACACATTATAATTTTTTTTGCAACATCCAAATGCATGTTTTTATGATTAATTTGTATCATGTCGCACGTGAAACTCATTTGTCAAATTTAAAGCTCAAAGAAAATCATGAAAAACAAGGACGAGCACGGTAGTGATTTTAAAAAGTCGACTTTGATTTACGCCATCATAACCAATCATTTTCACCGTTGAGACCCAAATCTTAGCATCGAGATCTCGCGCTCGATGCCCCAGATCGAGACCTTGGCCCATGGGCATAGGCTCTTGGCCTCGGATTCCACTCTTACCCATGGTGCTTTGGGATCCGACCCTCTAAACCCGCATCGCCATCGCTTCGAAGTTCAACCTCAATGCCACGGGTGCTTAGATGAACGGAACTGATGGGTAAACGTCCAGCACGTCGCGAAGAATCGCGAATGCCCTCTACTCCTTTTAAGGCAAGAGATAATATCGAGAAATCATCACAACAGCAACAAAAGAAAAGAAGAATGACGCTTCTTAAAAAAATTAGATTTCTCAACAAGATCAAGCTGTTGGCGACGCCAAAAAGAAAGAGAAGATGAAAAAAAGAACAGTGTGCGAACTGCGAACTTAGTTTAATGGGTTAAAAACAGATTTAGGTGAAATGAAAAGTCAATTGAAATCGCAACTCTCGCTTTCGCTCTCATACGCTCTTTCGTCTTTCCGTGTCGTCCTCATCTCAACTTCCTCCCGCTCCGTCCATTCCGACTTTTTCTTATAAAATCTTTACAAACAAAAGGGGTCAAAATATTTTCCTTTTCTGTTTTAATTTTTCTGATATATATAAGAAGGTGAGGAGGAAGGGAGGGAGGGAGGGAGGAAGGAAGGAAAAGAAAAATTGAGCCGTCACATCTCTATTCTCTCTCTCTCTCCAAGAGTCCAACAATATTTTTGCAAATCCCATGTGGCCACTCCAGCCCAAAACCCCCCCATTAGACCACCACCGCACCAAATCCCCCGTTTTTTTCCCTCTTCCTCTTCTTCCTCCTCTTCTTCTTCGTCCTCTAGGGTTTGTTCCCTCTCTCCCTGTTCAGGTTTGAGTTCCTGGTCCCGCCATCGCTGCTGTAGAATCGCGCGGTCCCGATCTCATGGACCCGCTTCAGCAGCAGCAGGAGCAGCAGCTGCTGCAAGAGGAGCGGCAGCAGGAGATTCGCCGGCTGTTCGAGTCGTCCGCTGAGGAGCACGAGCCGCGGGGCTCCGTTCGTGGCTCCGGCGGCGGTGGCGAAGACCTCGCCGGCGTCGATCAGTGCGAGGCCGAGGCTGCGGCGGCGGCGGCTCATCGGAAATCGGACGATTCGCGGCCGGCCGAGCTGCGGGGTGCTGCCGGCGCCGATGTTGCGGTGGTGCCTCCGACGGGTGGGGGAGCTAAGGCGGAGGTGGAATTGGCAGCGGTGGTGAGTGGTCCAGGGAGGCGGAAGCGCGGTAGGCCGCCGAAAATTGTAGGGGAGGTGAAGGTGTCGCAGCCGGTGGCGAGGAACAAAGCCGACGATGAGGAGGACGTTTGCTTCATTTGCTTCGATGGTGGCAACCTTGTGTTATGCGATCGCAGGTAATATCTCTTGAATTGTTTTCCCTGGGGTTTGTGTTTTTGATAGTTTGGCGGTTAGAGTTTATAATTTTGTAGTAACCGGAGATTCGGCGGAAAGAAGGGGACGTTCTAAAGTGAATAGTAATGGTGCTTTCTTTGGTAACTTAAGATTGGCATTTGAAGCTAAAAATCATAAGTATCCACTTGGTTTGGATATCATTTATGAGGCGAATTCGATGTCTAGTTTCGTGGCAAGAACATGGGAATGTTTAATCTGTGCACAAGCTTCAATTAATGGGCTTCGTCCTTCCTTTCGCGCCGCACCAGGACTGTTGGTGTTTGAGAGACTGAATTTTGTCTTATTTGTTTTATTCAATTTTTGGTGTCTTGCTCGAAAAGTAAACCTGCCAACTTGTTTAGCAAGGCTTATGGGATGCTGTTTTTCTAATATTATGGCCTTTTCCTCGCTAACCTTATACTGGATATGATAACTGAAATTTTAATCTTGTCTTATGTGAATAGGCAGTGTCATTCGTTGTGACGTGATCAGGGCTTTTGAGGGTTTATGTGGTTTATTATGGTTAATTTGTTGCAATTTCTTAACTGTAGGGGTTGCCCCAAGGCATACCATCCTTCTTGTGTCAAACGGGAGGAGGCATTTTTCCGCTCAAGAGCTAAATGGAATTGCGGTATGCCAGATTTTCCAAACTTTATCAGTTACTCATGAGTTTCTGTCGAATGACATTTTGTTGTCGTTCTTAAACTAGGGTTTAGATTTGACATGGCATATTTTTCGAGGGAGAGCATTGTTCATTACCATGATATTATTTCCAGTTAAATACTTCAGAGTTCTCGAATTTAGATAGAGTCCAGGCAGTTAGGTTCTATAAGAGCGCCGGTTATTGCCTTTATGTTCACTTCGCAATGGAAAGGGAGTCTTTTCAGAGACTCGACTCAAGCCCGTGTGTTGTGCAAAATCATGAAAATGTGAAAGTAAATTATTATTTAGTGTCAATGTGGAGAATTGATCATCATGAGAATAACAAGAAGTCAAAGTAAATTATTATTTAGTGTCAATGTGGAGAATTGATCATCACGAGAATAACAAGAAGAATGAAAAACGAAAATGACATTTTAAACTGAATAATGGATCAAAGTGAAAATCACATATCCTCAGCTTCAACAACGTTGATATGAATGTATGGTGTAAGAGAGCAATCATTTGCTGTTGATGTTGGACAAAATTGAACCTAATCTTTGGCGGTAGATTATCATAATGGGGAATTAGAGTCTATTTACCTATGAAAAAGTGTAGTTTCAGTTGTTTCATGGTAAGATTACGAATTAATTTCATAATCAACTTCTGATGTGCACAAAGTTACGTTAATACACGTGGTAGATATTCCTTTAATATTCCTTTCCATTATTGGGATGGTGGCTGGACTCTTGGACCTGAAAATTACAAAGAATCTGCATGAAAATTCGGTGGCAACAATGACCGTACATATTGACACGTTGAACTAACCATTTTGAACACATTTAAGTGCGTAGCACTCACAGTTTTCATACAATTTGATTTCAAAAAAACACAAAATAGTCCATGTTATGAAATTTTGCATAGCTTAGACTAATATATATGGGAAAGAGAGAAATAGAGACGTATCGAAAGAAATCCAAAAGGTAATGGAAAAAACCTGTTCATGGTACTTATATAAATAGGAAAAAAATGATAGTAAACCCAAACCCGACCTTCATAAAATACTATTGGTCCAAGGATAGGTCCACATTATCTAGTGCACTTGTTGGTTCAATACTTGGCAAGTGAAAAAAGAATTTGTTACTTCAACTGAACCGAAAAATTGAAATTCTGTGTGAGAGAGGATCCGATGGAGGCGACATACCTGATTTGTGGTGGTATTGCAAATTTTCCATACTGCATGAGCTTTCATTTCCTTCGTATAATACAATTGGTTGTAGCCTCTTGGTATGCTCAATAAAGCTAGCAAATGAGTTCAACTGATCATCTAAGTAGGACTGAGAGGTTACAAGAGAATGATGGTTACTGGGGATTTGAGGATGACATACATCTGTAACTCTTGAAAGAATTTGTGCAGAAGTTGTGAAATGATACAAAATACTTTTACTTGAAGTGAATTTACTGTTTAGTATTTATCAATCTAAGTGGATAGAAATATTGGATCTCTTAGTAATTAAAGCAAAGTCTTTCCTTATTCACTTGCTGCTCTTCAAAATTGCAGGAATATTATATACAGAAAAAGAACTACTATATATCTCCATGTAGTTGTAGATTGTAGTGACCTTCCTGTAAGCATGCGTGAAATGGCAGGTCTTCCGTAAATGATGTTTTCTTTGGTGGTGTTGTTTACACTGGTTCAGGATATTTTCCTGTAACCTCAGCTGGGTTTATAAAACCGTAGTCCTCTGTACATTCCAAGGTGCATGTCACTTTCATAGATTAGCGAGCCTGGGTAGTGGTTCATCAAAGAGGTAGAAAGAGGGAGAGGGAGCTATTAATGCACTAAATCCTTATAGTCTGGATGGTGGGTGATCATAGCTATTAAGTGAAAGAATATGAAGATCGGAAGTATTCGAGGTTAGAGAGGGAAAGGCCAGATGCAATTGGTTCCTTGAATTCTTGTAAACAAGTCAATTTTTCGTTTTAATGTTAAAAACTGTTGGATCCTTAAAACTCTCCCCATCTTAAGTTGTCATACATTTTGTCCACAGTCCTTCTGGGGAGCAAATAATATATGCCATCGCTTCTCCTGGAATGGACAATGTCAAAAATTTTAACTTAGTACTTAAAAACTTGCATTTTTTTTAAATCCTACTAATACTATGAAGGTAAAAAAATAAAAGCACGCAATCAGGAAAATTTCTTGGAAAAGATGTCCACATGGAAAACTTGGGTGCCTCATTTATATCTTTCAATTTTCCATTGGTAATATTAATGGACCTTTTATTACTTCATTGTTTACAGGCTTAGCATTGATTTTTTCATATCCATCATAAAATGTTGTGTTTAAACAACATATCTGTCTTTATTTAACTCATTCATCAAACATATATATTATATTGCCTTCTTGAATTCCAGTGTTAACCTTAATTGTGTTTCATTCATTTCAGGTTGGCATATATGTAGCACTTGTCAAAGAGCAGCCCACCATATGTGTTATACCTGCACATATTCTCTCTGCAAGAATTGCACAAGAGGTGCTGACTATGTTTGTGTGAGAGGAAACAAAGGATTGTGTGGAACGTGCATGAAGACGGTAATGCTTATTGAAAATATAAGGCTGGGAAATGAGGAAAAGGTATGTGTCAACTTCCAGGCTGATTTTCTTGTTCTTCTTCTTTTGGACAAGCTTTGCATGTTTGGGAATCATGTAGAACCAGAGGAAAAGGTATGCGCCAACATTAAGGCTGATTATCTTCTTCTTCTTCTTCTTTTGAACAAGCTTTGCATGTTTGGGAGTTGTGTAGAACTACGAAGTGAAAATTTTTCCAACTCGCTTCTATTTGCTTGAGATGCTTTCGGTGGACCAAGTTCTGTTCAATAGTTACACCGCTCTCTCTCTCTCTCTCTCTCTCTGGATTAAGAGGAAACCTAAGAAGTTTGGGACATTTACCTTGATGTGCTGCTTTGACAGGGTTCCTCTTTTTTCTTTTTTTCTTTTTTTTTATTGGAACCAAATTCAAAATTATACAGTGGAGGTGTTGGTCAGAAAGTGGAGCTTTGTTACTAGGATCTTGCTGGGCTCTTTTTCAACTGTCTGGCAGGGCATGTTCAAAATTGCTTTCTTACTGGCCAATGTTGGGCCTCTACCCCTATATGCTCAAGTTTTTTTTTCGTAGTGGAAGCCAATTACTTTTCCATATATTGAAATTTTGTGGCTTAGAAATTAGGCATTCGATTTTTCTCTGCATCAATTAGTTAACTACCCATCTATTACAGTCAAATTGAATAATTTGCCACTCTGCCCTTAGATGCTGCTTATCGCAAGTTGCTAATCTGACAATAATACAAGTTAAAGTGCCTCAACTAGTATGAGACCTTTCTGTTTAACTAAGAAAAGTCATGGCCCACCTTTTTGCGCACGCGCGCGCGCGTGAGGGAGAGAGCGAGCAAGGGATCTCAACTTTTGGAAGTTCACTTGCTCTGGAGGGGGGGGGGGCAGTGGTTTGGATGGAACTTTAATGAAGCTGGTAAGGTTTTTCTGAGAAATCTCCTTGCTTGCATCTAAATAGAGGTTCAAGATTTGTTTTCTAAAAGGGAAGCTAATTGGTTTGACACGATACAAATAAAAATTGTTTGCTGCCATATATTACGTTACTTCCAGAAATGCGGCCTTCTTCGGTGCTTTAACACTCATCTAGCCTATGATGGGAACCTGGTTTATGACTATTAGTGTTGTCAGGAAGACATGGAGGGAAGGAAAACCGAGAGCAGATTTTTGTGTCTTCATCATCTTACGGAAATCTAAAACATACACTATTTTCCAGACCCATCCCTCATTTTTCTTCCACTCCTTTCCATTCTGAACAAAGCATTAGTGATGCTGCTCCGTCGATTGTTCAAATCATAGATCTCTGATTCTTTGGCTATGTGATTAGTTGGCATTTTAGATTTTTTCTAGTGTCATTAACTTATGTCATGTGTTTCTGAAGTGAAGCACTTCCTGTCAAATTTGTTAGTGCCACACTTGTTAAATCTTTTAAACTAATATGTATTAAACTTTTATGGTAGTTGAATCTCTCTCTATTTAAGATTTCTTTTCAATATCTCGCTCATTATCTACTACAAGTCACGATTATTTCTATGTAGTAATACTTTTGCCATAATTATACCCAATTAATATCTCTAGCGATAAGGATATACCTAGCATTTTTTTTTGTAACCGAGGACTCCACCACGAGCCCCTTGTGCCCGGACGACACTAAAGGTCTGGGTTCCTATACCTCGGGGGAGACTAGCACAAGACCCCAACACCATGACCCCCCACTTAAGACGCTAGTAACTGCGGGTTTCGAACCCGTAACCTTGATGATGGGGGATAAATTTTTAACCAATATAGCTACCCACCGTTGGGTAGGATATACCTACCATTATCACACCCTTATGGAATCTATTGACAAATGACAAGTTGAAAGCTCCTAAATTAGAATATTGGATGGTTTCTAGAATGAAATGAGGTTTGCCAAGAAGGGTACCATTAACAAGCCATTGATAACTAATAGATGCATCTAATTGTGAACTCGAATTTACTTCTATCGATGAAAAATGGGTGACTCATTTTTGTGCAATTCGACCACCATCATTAACACTTACCACCATCATTAACACTGACCATGATGGTACTATTGAACCATCTTCTTAGTCTCAAATTGGAACTTAACTGTCCCTTGGATTCTTACTCTTGCACTTAGTGGTGTCTTCTTGGATAAGAATGGGAAAGAATTGAATTGTCAAGGCACCATGGGATGCCAGCTCAGGTATTAAAAGTGCTTAACAGTTCCACCATGAAGAGAGTTTACTTAATGTTCCAATTTGTATTCCATCCCTATGTGCCAAAAAAAGCATCGTGTCAACCCATCTATGTCTGGGTCCACTGAAGAAGCCTCATCCTTTGAGAATCTTGTCTCTCTATCTGCAAAAGGAAAAGTGTACATGGCATGAGTGTAGACTACACTTATGCTAAATGGGTTATGTACGCCGCCCCTCAATTTGTGGACATTAATCTATGAGTGCTATTGTTCTGTCTTGTTCTCTGCATTTAAAAGCTTGTTACAGAAGCTGATGTTAAATTTGAAATTCCCTCTATATGTGCCTCACCCAACTGTACGTGTGAGCATGCGCTTGTGCATGTGCATGCACGTGCATCTGCTGGTGCGGGTGTGTGGCACTCAATTCTTGATGCACACACCAATCTTAGGCATTCTACCTTTACTAATTGCCCTTTGGATGCTACTTTGCAGGTTCAAGTAGATTTTGATGACAAAAGTAGCTGGGAGTATCTCTTCAAGGTTTACTGGATATTGCTGAAGGAGAAGTTGTCTTTATCTACGCATGAACTCATTCACGCTAAAAATCCTTGGAAAGAATCTGACGTGATGCCTAATAAGCAAGTGCCTTCTAGAGTAGTTTATGGTAGTAATGGTCGAAAAGGCTTTGGATTAGATGACTTCAACAGATATGGGGCAGCTGATTGCTCAATCAGCTCAAACAGAAGGAAGACCAAGAAGCAGGTGAAGGTTATTGAGGAAGAGGCTCAAAGTGAACATTTAAACCCAGTTGATGGAGGGCCATCCTCATCTTCTAATATAGGCATTGCATGGGCGTCTAAGGAGCTCTTGGAGTTTGTTGCACTCATGAAAGATGGCAATACATCCATTCTATCTCCATTTGATGTGCAGAAACTATTGTTGGAATATATTAAAAGGAATAATCTTCGTGACCCACGCCAGAAATGCCAAATTCTTTGTGATTCGATGCTATTTAGTCTATTTGGCCAAGCTGTTGTTGGTCATATTGAAATGCTGAAGCTTCTCGAGTCTCACTTTCTTGTGAAGGATAAACCTCGGATTGATGGTTTCATTCAAGGGCCAGTTGTTGATGCTGTTACTAACCAGATGAACATTGATTTGAACAATCGTAATAAGCTGATGGTGGGTACTGATAAGAAGCGTAAAAGTAGGAAGAAGATTGATGAGAGGGTATTGCCGGCTAATCCAGATGACTATGCTGCGATAGATGTTCACAATATAAGATTGTTATATTTGGAGCAGAACATGATGGATAAGATGATCGGCGATACTGAAAAGTTTTATGAAAAGGTCGTGGGATCATTTGTCCGCATAAAGATTTCTGGCGGGGACCAAAAGCAGGATCATCATAGGCTTGCCCAAGTAGTCGGTAATTGTTTCGTTGCCATTCTTATGAGTTATTAGAGCAATGCTTGATTGGTAAAATATTTTGTGCAAACTCATCGAGTATCATATTTTACTATACAGGTTCTAGCAAGGTGGAAGAGACAAATAATACTGGTGGCAAAAGCGCAAGTATGAAGCTTGAAATACTAAATTTGGACAAGAAAGAAGCCATATCAATCAATGAGATTTCTAGTCAGGAATTTTCTGAGGTGATCAGGCAATTACCATTAGATGCTCTTTTTGATTGATCAATGCATGATGTCATGTATCCTCATTTTATATAGCTTCATAGTTTGTACCTCTGCACCATGTACTTATATAGATGCTTTCTTTTTTAGGTCAACTTGATTGTGAATTATTTCATGTATACTAATCCTAGTCTAAGTGTCTTCAACTTTAGTGGCAAGGTGTGGAGTCCCTGTAGTAAAGTTCAAGGAAGGCAGCTACACTGGCGCCTCCTCTCACCCTGCCTTTGTTAGCAAAAATATGTCTTGACCTTCATATCTCAACTTATATTAGGAGCATTGGATGAATTGAATGGCTTATAACCTGGTTCCACGGTTCCTATGGCTGGGCCCCTTGGAACTGGTGTGCCAGGCTCTACAAGATCTTGTCCATTTTGTGTGCTTGAGTGAGCTTTCAAGAATAAGCCCACTTTACACCTGTCCTTTCTCATCTTCACTTTACTTGTAAAGGGGAAAAAATTACATGAGTAGTAGTAGTCAAAGTTTAGAGGTCTTCTCTAATTGCTGTCCTTTGATGTTTGTTGGAGAGAATTTAAGTTTATTTTATTTTATTTTTCGCCTACTAAGTATATCGCCTTTCAATCTTTTCTGGCTTTGCCCTTCTTTAAATGGAACTCCATGAGGAAGTTGATTTTCCATAGGATTATTAATCTTAGTTGATAGGTTTAGAATATGAAATCCATGGGATTGAGTGATTTGGTTGTAATTTCAAAAGTTCGAGTGATTTGATTGATTTGGTTGTAATTTGAAAAGTTCTTAAGGTCACATACGTGACAGAATTTGTAGTTTTGCAATGATGTGTCTTTTCTTCTTCCTTTTTCAGGATGAATGCAGGCGATTACAGGAGAGTATGAAGTGTGGGCTGATTAAACCGTTGACTGTGGTGAGTGGCATGTTCTAATCTCGGTCATTTCTCGCTTAAAGGATTCAACTTAACTGGAAAATGGTCCATGCTTCTTGGCAGGGTGAGATTCAGAGGAAAGCAATGGCACTGCAGGAAGTGAGAGTTACTGATGTAAGTTCCTTCAACCCAAAATCACATGTTGCCGTCTATACCTTTTTCAACTATTTAGCTTCATCTTTAATCTCACTCCAGTTGGGACATGTTATTTTTGTTCTTGCCAGGAGGCTAATTGTTTCATTTGTTTTATTTTTGCCGTTGCCTTGGTTTCTAATTTAGTGGCTGGAGAAGGAGATAGTACGGCTCAATCATCTTCGTGATCGAGCAAGTGAAAAGGGACATGAAAAAGAATATCCTCTTTTATTAGTTCTTATGATGCTTCTTTGTATTCTTTCTGCAGTAATTGGGTGAACCTGACCTGACTTTTAATGACAAAGCATTTCAAGTCAATCTTATTTGGTTATAGCCTTTTACTTTCATTGACCATGCATTAAACATCTAGTAATGAATATCGCAACAGAAGTAAAATCTTTCCGAAGGGGAATATGAAACTAATAATTTGGTTTGTGATAGACTATCCATTCTTCACGTTCGATGTTTTCAGGTTCAGTCATGTCATCCATCTTTACATCGATCCTTGTTGAAGAACCTAGCTGAACTCTTATGTAGGTCCTACCCATTTTATTTTTTTTATTCACTGTAGGTTGATAAAGATTTATTCTGTGTTAGCCCATTTAGTCTTATAAATGTTTTGCCTGAGATAAGTTTTCTCTTGCTATCTGCCAAAAATTTCCCCCTCATGATGCCCTTTTCTTTATGCCAACCATACTTAGCTGAGTGAGGCTGGGCTTTTTGTTGTTTGATGCCCCTTTCTATATACATGCTGATTATAGCTCAGCTGCTTGACAGTGGGAAGGGGCTTGCTTGGCTTTTGGTTTGAACCTTTGAGGACTTTAATTGCTAGAAGATGGTAGTAGTGGTCGTTATGAATAATATAGAAGCTGAGGGAATAATATGTTCTTGTCCCCACTGTAAGTTCACATGGATAAAGCAGAATCACAAATAGTATTCAGCTCTCTACCTGAACCACCACTGCTTGAATTAAATTGAGGAAACAAAGATATGTCTTCTCTTTCGCATTTTGCCCTCGAAAGACAGTGAAAATAGGGAATTCTTCCGAGTATTTCTTGACCACATTTCACGCTTAGAGAATTGATGGAGAGATTGCAACTCCTGAGCTCACCTGAAGAACGTCAGCGCAGACTGAATGAACTTCCCCAAATACATGTGGATCTGAGCATGGATCCTAGTTATGAAGCTAAAAGTGACTCGTCTTTACCAGGTCAGAAGAGCAACATCTCCGATGTATCTTGGTTTTATGAACTTTTAGTATTTGCAATAGTATAGCTCATTGTGATTTTGCATTTTATATGCAGACGGGTATGCAGACGGGTATAAAAATGCGACTAATTCTCACTCCGGCAGAAAGAGGAGGGCATCAACCTCTCCACGGAGGGGGAGCAGTGACTGGATAGAAAGCCGAAGCGGGTCTCAGAAAAATAGATTAACTGATATGGATAGAGAGTCTCCCAGTCAAATGCCTGAGATGAATGGATCCTCAAGAATTCAGGCACGTGAAGCATCTGTAATGAGCAGTTCGAAGACAGAATCGCTTTCTGGAGTTGCATCAGAAATTTCACCTTCACCTCTTTCAACAGGAACTGAACAATCTGTCAATGATGTTGAGATATACAGAATATGGCACTACCATGATCCAAGTGGGAAAGCTCAAGGACCTTTTACTATGATGCAGCTGCGTAAATGGAATGAAAGTGGGCATTTCCCGCTTGAGCTGAGGATCTGGAGGACAGATGAAACAGTAGAAGATTCTTTACTTTTGACTGATGCTTTGAAGGGGCGGTATACCAAACAGCCCTCGGTGCCACCACATGATAAAAAGGTTAGCTCTGTTGACCAACATAGTGTACAGGAGGAATTGAAAAGTGTCGTGACATATGTAAGTATTGGTGAAGGGAGCTGCATTCCCAAGGAAAGCATCTCCAATTCTCCTAGTAAAGCTGGTAAGGAAGACTTTCCAAATGGTGGGTTAGACTCCAATTTGTCCAGTCTTATCAGTGCAATAGATACTATCAGTAGCAGAGAAGAAAACACTAAAAATGTTTCGGTGGGAGCAGATATCCCGAGTAATGATGGTAATGCTTCTCCTGTTCGGGTTCAGTCTCCTCAGCAAAATGAAAGCCGTGAATCTTCCCAGAATAATGGAAACCCTAGCCCACCTCTGGTTGTTGAGGGTCAAGCAAATGGTGGAGGTACGAATGATAAGCAAGTTGGTGGCAATGGGCATTCCAGTCAGGTATCTGGACAGAATTGGGTAACTGCACCTCCTGTAGATGGTCCTATGAATGATTGTGATCCAAATCCTCCCATTGTGCCTTTGGACAAATCGCTTGAAATGCCACAAAAAAATGAGGAAACTGATATGCACATTGAAACTTCAAAGACAGACACCGGAGAAATTAAAAATCTAGTCACAGAGAGCAAACATTCTTTGTCATCCAATATTCCAGTGCCAGATTCGGGTCCAAGCTGGAGCACAAGTTCCAGCTTGGTGGGTTGTGCACCAGAGGTCAATGAAGTGTCAAGAGAATGGAATATGTATTCTTCTGCCCCGGCTAAACTAGTTGACGAATGGGACTCCACTCTCATGTCTGCGTCATCCTTGAAACCGGCTGAGATGGGTAGTGATCATGCTGCCACTCCGACTTCTGGCCCAATAGTGCACCCTCCACCGTCAGATAACGTGCCCAATACAACTGGTTGGCAGGCAATTGTTACAGAACCCAATGATTTTAGCTCCTTAGCTGAGGAGTCGGTTTCCGACCTGTTGGCTGAAGTTGAAGCTATGGAGTCTCTTAATGGCTTGCCTTCGCCTACTTCAATATTGAAGTCTGGTCCAGAATTGGCTGAAGGAGGTAAAGATGACTGTTTCAGTCCGGTAGAGGTGTTCAGTCCTGGGCCCACTCCTGGAAAGAGAGATGATTTCAGCTCTACTAGTGATTTGCATGTACCTTCACAATCCACAGTTACTGATGAACCTCAGGGCCATACCAATGCTGGAAAGATGTCCAGCGGGCGTTCGTCTGTGAATGCTGAGGCCGTGGTAGATCAGAAGCACAGTGATGTATCTGTTAACCAGTGGAAATCAGGGAGCAGCTCCTCCATCTCAGGTCCCATGCATCCTCGTGCAAGCTGGGAAGCAGGCCACGCCAGTAATTCCTGGATGGCCCCGTCGGTGACAACGCAGAGCAACTATGGTGCATTGCCAGGAAATGCGAACTTGGGTTGGGTGGGTGCAAATCAGGGAAATGCCACCTTGGATTGGGATCCAAGGCATGGACCGGTTGTTGGCAATGGAAATGCTAACTTGGGTGCTGCTTCTGGAAATCCTAGCGTTTTAGGGAACCAGCCTAGATATGGTAACAGTGGAAGTAGATATGCAAGTCCGAGAGAACGGCCATTTCAGGGATCAGACTTAGGTTTTAATAGGGGTAGATCTGGATGGAGCAAGCCGTATTCCGGTGGCGGAGGAAGTGGCAGTTACCGTCAGCCTCCCAGAGGGCAGCGGGTTTGTAAATTCTATGAAAGCGGGTATTGCAAGAAGGGAGCGTCTTGTAGTTATTGGCACCCTTAATTTGTTTCGGAAGCAGGGCATGCGAGACTTTAGTTTCTCTCGATCATTCTTTGTTGTAGGGAAGTTTTTATATTCCTGGTGAGGTCTAATTTAACCTGTAAAGCATCATTAAAGTTGGGGCATATAAGAATATAAGAATTGTACCATTCTTGGACCCGCTTGTACAAGGACTATATAGGTGGGTATGGTACATGTATCTGCTAGAATCACATTGAAGGTCATGGTAATTTCGGTTTCCGAGAGAAGAATCTGTTTGTTGTCGTGTTCACAAAGCCTCAGCGGCTCGAAATGGCTGATTCGCAGGAGACGGCAAAAATGCGAAAAGAGATTGTGCCAAACGTATCGAATGCTATCATGTTTGAATCGACACATACTTGGAGCAATTTGATTGTTTTTATGAAAGTTAAAGTTAGCCAAAAGGTTCATTGGGATCTTAGATAGTTCAACGAATCAAATCTCGATAGTAGATCGGTCCACTATGAAATCGTCATAAACCTCCATTTAAATTTCTGATTCCGTCTTAACAAATTCACCAGCACGCGGGTTTCGATCGCTTCGTGCATTGAAAGAGCTTTTGCCAGAATGAATTCGAAGTGAAACAGTGAATTTTGAAAAGAAACAAAGAAGAAGTCTCGTACGTGAGTTTTTTTGGCTTTTGAGCGAGTCGAGCGGTCCGTTGTCGTTTAAATCCCCCGAGGCCGGCCCGTCCTTTGTCCTGCTCCCTGTGCACCGCGCACCCGCCAAAAGCTTCGACAGCTTCGAGGAGAAACTTGGAGCGTACTCCGACGCCCGCGCGGTTCCTTCCCGGCCGAAGATTCCTCCTCCGATCATGGCCGCGACGTCGTTCCTCTCGCCGACGCAGAGGTACGCGGCGGGAGCTCTGTTCGCCCTCTCGCTCCACCAGGCTCAGATCCACCAGACGCGTCCCCTCGGCTCCCTCGCCGACGGTGAGGCCTCCGACGAGCGGACCAGTAGCGGGAGCAGCAGCGACTCCGTCTCCGAGGACCCCGAGCTTTGGGTCCACGAGAGCTCGGGCTTGCTTCGGCCGGTTTTCAAGTGAGCTTGGTCCTCTCTTTTTTTGCCCTTTTTGTCAGATTGCGTGTTCCCTAATTAGGTAGAGATTGATCTCGATCATCTTGTGGCGTATTCGGCGGGATTATGATCTCATCTTTATCATAATTTAACTCGAGGTCGGTTGAATTGGCGATCTTATCCGACAGTTATTATAATCAGTGAAAATCAGTTGAGGTTGAAGGGGCGATCTTAGACTGTCCAAAATTTTTACACATCCAATATGATTACTGACAGTGATAGAATCATGTCTTCTTTCTTCCTTGGATTATTTTTTTTTTCATTCCTTGTTTTGGAAATGCTGAATGTGCAACTATGATTTGCAGGTTTCTAGACATTGATCAGGCGGCATGGCTGGGTCTGGAAGAAACGGCCGGTTCATCTCCTGCGAAGCATCACGTCGGAGCTGTAGGTCTCTCTGGTCCTTGCATGCGCCACCATTTCCTATTTTAATATGTTTCGAGTACATTCCATGAGACGAAGTAGCAGTATAAGATTTCATGATATTTCTTGTGCCTCCTATATTCTTAGTTGATGAGATGTGTTATTTGTCTGTTCGCTGGGTTGCTGCTATCTATGCCTTTTCTGCAGCATTAGACCAATGGTCAACTGACATAAGGGGAAGAATTTCGTAGGTTTTGGTCTTGGTGGCTAGTGAAGGAATAGTGTGGCTTTATTAAGATCACATATTGTTGAATCTGTCATTTTCCTGTTTCTACTAGTGATTTTAGCAAACTTCTCTGCTAAACTTAATATTGTCTTGCCCATACTCATTTGGTTCAGTTCATGAGGTTACTCTCTGAAGATGGAGGTGATAACTCTTCTGAAAGATCAGAACAGCAATTTGCTTTGGCTAAAGCTATAGATACTATGGCAATTAGCATGGAGACAAATCCTGTGTCTTTCCAGTCTAAGAAGGAGAAGCAACGTGAATACGAGCACGAGTGCCGGCAGAAATGCTCTAAAAGTGATGCACAAGAAAATGCTACAGCAGTGGCCATAGCCTCTGAAACTTCTCCCGATACAAGTGGATGTGACATCCAAAGCTCGTCTCATGGGCCTGGATACAAACTTGACAAGGAGTCTGTGGAAGAAGGTAGAATGCTCAGTTACCAGAGGAAAGTGACAGTTCTTTATGAGCTTCTTTCAGCTTGTCTAGCAGATATTCGTGATGATGACAAAAAGGTTGCTCGGCGAAGGAAAGGGTATGATGCTAGACATCGGGTGGCCCTGAGGTCTTTAGCTACTTGGCTTGATATCAAGTGGCTAAAAATGGTTTGTATACTTACACTCATCTTCTCTTGTGAAAGCTTTTTGAAAATATGATTTTTAGCATCCTGACTTGTTAGCTTTATCTGAATAATAAGATCATTGTTTTAATTAATCTAGCTTCTGCCTAATGCCTTTTCTGCAAGAGCTGTAAGTTGGTTTGGATTGGGGGAAAAGACCACTCAAGCACAATTTTTCTCTTCTTTATAGCAACCTAAATATGAAATTAGCTGGCCTCAAGTACAATTTCTTTCCTATAGTTGTCCTCAAATAGAGAGATCTGGGATGTGATTCGGAGAATTGACTATTCCATTTACATAGAGCATTGATGCTATCAACACCTAAAATGTTCTCTTATTTATGTCATCATGTTCAAACTTCTGCCAATTTGGGATGTTTTGGCTGCAGGAAGCAATTGAAACAATGGTTGCTTGCTCTGCTATGGCTGCAGCCAGGGAAAAAGAATTAAAAGAGGAAGAAGAAGCCCAATCGCCAAAGAGCTCATGGGCCAAATGGAAGCGTGGTGGCATTATTGGTGCTGCTGCATTGACCGGAGGAGCCTTAATGGCTATTACTGGGGGTATGAATCTGCTTATTGTTATCCATCTAATGAGAAAATTTAAGCTATAAGTGGTCATTGTGGCTTAATTTTTTTTTTAAATTATCTATTCACATTTTACATATTTGATCAGGATTAGCTGCACCAGCAATTGCCGCAGGTTTAAGTGCTCTAGCTCCAACATTAGGTACTTTGATTCCTGTGATTGGAGCAAGTGGGTTTGCTGCTGCTGCGAGTGCTGCAGGAACAGTAGCTGGTTCTGTTGCAGTTGCTGCATCCTTTGGAGGTGAAAAGCTCATTGCATTTCTCTGAATCCTTGACCTAGTAATCAGATATAGATAGAGTTGCAATTAGCTGTTATCAGCTGTCATTAATAGTATCATAGAGTTTTGTTTTCAAGAGGGTAAATTATGCGTCAAAGCGTCATATTTTGAGATAAAGTTTCAACTGGAATATTAATTCTAAACGGCTAATTGTAAAGAAGCAAATATTTCCTTTTGGCTAAGGGGTTGGGATCTTGGACCCAACTTACTTAAATTACTGATGGGTAATAAGTTATGACTTGCAAAGGCTGATCTGAAAGGAATAAAAATACTGCAGCTGAATTTCATAACATGATTCAATTCCTAGTAAGGGTTTTGAGCAGGTGGCTTCCTTTTGTGCCAGATTTAACGATTCAGTTTATCCGTGAAAGCTGCTTCACTTAGTTTAGTTCATAATCTTGTTGAAGTTTGCCAAACAAACAGTTATGCTGCATAATGGTACTTTATCATCATGAGCAGTTTGATTTTTTATTAGATCTTTGTGGTTTTATCTAATTCTTTATATGTCTTCAATTGGAGAGTTCTTCTCCGCTTAAGGTTTTATTAGTTCGTCAATGCTTTGATTGCTTTGCAAGCAATGATTTTAAGCATAATTTAATTATTGAAATTAAGTTTTTCTTACCCTATGAAAACCTTATCTGTATTTCCTTTGTCTTCTGATAAAACCAGCTGCCGGAGCTGGTCTTACTGGGACTAAAATGGCAAGAAGAATCGGAGGTGTTGACGAATTTGAGTTTAAATCCGTCGGGGAGAACCAAAACCAAGGGGTACAATATTTATGCTTCCACACTATAAGATAGTCTCCAACTACACAACTGTGGGATTACATTTCCAATAGCCTACTGTCAATGTCATACCCTCCCTCTAACCCCCTACCAAAGTACACTCATGTGGATGCGACTTGTTAACTAAGGGTGTGACGCTGCATGAAAGTAGCTGTGTGGAAACATATTTTCTCATTTTCCAACAGCAAAGTCCTGAAAAACTAGTCTGTGGAAAATTTTTCTCACTGAACAGAACGTATGTACTAAACTTCAGCAATGGCTTCTTTCATTATCAAAAAGGATGTAGTCTGTAAGTTGCTTAGCTACAACACCATTTTGGGTCTGGCATCAACTAAACCACCACTGCAACTCAGGCAATTACATTAACCACCACTTTCTCCACCAGCTCCTCCATCAGTGATTATTCATGGTTGCCTCCAGCTTGATCAATCACTCTCAGCTTCTGCACCCCAAGTCCAACCAATTCCAACTGACACACATCTGGGAAATACCATCGTCTTGTTTTAGTTAGATGCCCTTCCTGTGCATTCATGAAACATAGGAGATTGGTAATGTGTAAACTTATTGCTGTGGAAATGCTTTCTGATAATTTTTTGCAGATACTAGAAAAAGAAAGTGCACATTAAAAGTTCAGTCTCTAGAGGTCCTATGACTAATTCCTCCAGCACAAGTTTAATTCTTGATATCTTCTCTCATATCAGCGATTAGCAGTTGAGATCTTGGTCTCTGGATTTGTATTTGATGAGGAGGATTTTGTAAAACCGTGGGAGGGACAAAATGACAACTTGGAAAGGTAATCTAACCTCTAATCTTAGGTGTGTATTTCAATGGAGTCTGCTGATTTTTTGTTACCATTGCCTGCAGCCTAGTTTTTCCGGCCTAGCTTTTTGACCTTCTATGTAGTCTGCACCTTATTATCATTTCTATGTTGCTTGACTATGCGTACCTTGATTATGGTATACAGTTTTTTCGCTCTCTAGTTTCACCTATAGTTGCAGTAGCAGTGTTGCTTTACACTAGAAAAGCTGATCAGAAAACTAGCATTACTTATTATCAGTGGGAGTAGTGTTTTAACTGGGAGAAGATTTTAAAAAGTTGGATAACCTTTTGTGACTTTGCTCTCTCGATTTATAATAGTTTGCCTGTTTTTTTTTTTCCTTGTGGATTTGAATTAGTTCCAACTTCTCGGTTCTTGCGAGCGCATAATCTTGAACATATTTGACTCACATTCCCCCGTTCGATGCTTTTCAGGCTGACAACTGTCGTCGCAAAGCAAATGTATGTTTGGATGGTTGGTACTTGAGATTGATACTGTTGCCTACTTTTGGTTGTGTAGATATGCACTTCAGTGGGAGTCGAAGCATCTAATAGCTGTGAGCACTGCAATTCAGGATTGGCTTACTTCAAGTAATTAGTTTTGATCGTTATTGCTCGTAATATCCCGTCAATGTACACTTTAGCCTCACTCCTTTTGTGACATACCAATGCTTGACTCAGGAGTTGCGATGGAACTGATGAAGCAAGGTGCAATGATGACTGTTTTAAGCACACTGTTAACTGCTTTGGCTTGGCCAGCTACATTGCTCGCTGCCACTGATTTTATAGATAGCAAGTGGACAATTGCTATAAACAGGTAACCCTCCACTCACCCATAGGATAGTATGTAAAACTGGACAAGGAAAATAACTTCGTCTACTTCCATCCCTCCACCATATTTCAAACTTATGACAGAGTCCTAACCCCTATAAACCTTATCCTTTTATATCTCTAAGAGCTAATATTTCCTAAAGGATTGCTGGTTCTAGGGTTTCGCAATTGAAATGAATCCCTATAAGTTATTGAAGAATTTATGTAATAACCACAGGAAATGAGACGGAAATCTCTTGATGTGGTAATTTGATGAGCAAACTATTTTTGAAATCTTATTTTTTTTTTGCTGATTACTCCATTCAAGTAATTGGGTTGGATGAGTTGCTCTAGGCCTCTACCAATTTCTGGGGTCTTCAAGAAACTTTTGCTTATTAGATTAGTGGAACAAGTGAAGTTCAAATTTCAAAAGGTTCTTGTTTTGCCGTTTGTACAGATCTGACAAAGCAGGAAAGCTTCTTGCTGAAGTGTTACGAAAAGGCTTGCAAGGGAACAGGTACTGAGCTCAGTAACAGCTCTATTAATATTCCTTGGAAGGATTAAATCTGGTTGATTTTCAATCTGAAAATCTCTCAGGCCTGTGACGCTTATTGGTTATTCGCTTGGAGCACGGGTCATTTTCAAATGTCTCCAGTTTCTTGCAGAAACAGAACAGACTGGTACTATGGAGCCTAGCATTTGTGTTTTTATTGTTCTCTACCCTCCTCAGTCATTTCTGCTTCATTGGCTGTGACGGCAGTGTATTAAAAGGGTAAATTCTTTGAGTGCTTGGTTCATTTAAAGTGATCATCAAGGACTTGCTTGCTCTTAACAGCTGAACTTGTTGAAAGAGTCGTCCTTTTGGGTGCGCCTATCTCAATTAGAGATGAGAATTGGAAAGCTGCCAGAAAGGTCATTGAACTTAGAATCTCAATTGAGAGCATCTTCCTACAGCTTATAACTGTTTTTTGTAGATCTGTATTCATTGATTCAATGCTTACCACTATTTTGCAGATGGTGTCTGGTAGGTTTATCAATGCGTACTCGACAAATGATTGGACGCTCGGGCTTGCTTTCCGTGCCAGGTAATGTGATGGACAGTAAAGTTGACCGCAGTAAATCTTTCTAGCTCATATACCCTAAACCCCTCTATTAATCTGCTTTAGTCCTGACATATAGATTCCATTGCATAACTCTAAATCGAGTCAGAAATTCCCAATTTACATAAGACTTTCAGTTACTTGGTTTACAAAATGTATTCTGATTGAGTTTAGAAGTTTCATTTCTGTAGTATGTTTACTCAAGGACTAGCTGGAATTCAAGCGACTGACCATCCTGGTGTCGAGAATGTAAGAAATGTCAACTTCAGTTGAGTGAATGCCTGTTGGACCACGGTGCATTTATTACTCTCCAATCTGGTTGTGCAGGTCGACATTACGGATCTCATTGAAGGGCACAGTTCCTATTTGTGGGCGACGCAGGATATCCTGGACCGGCTTGAGTTGGATACTTATTACCCCACTTTCACGTGGCCTCTGCGAACATGATGTCCTTTCTGATCTCCTCCTGCCTATACAAGTATGTCCTTTCTGACCCCCAAAATTTTTCTGTCCTGGCCGAAGCTTAGATTCAAATCGTAAATATTTGTCATGTTCTTAGTACTGTCAAATGTAGCTTGTTGTATAGTAAAATTCCGTTCCAGAGCGACTATTGCCATCGTAAGCATAACTTTATACTCCAAGAATGAACAAGACCATTTGTTCATTTGCAAAAGATCAAGTTTACCATTTTAGTCCAATCACGAATTCTACTGTGTAATAGTCCAGGGCATTCTACTGTCTATCGAATGTCATATGTGCCCCAGTATTACTCACGCTCGATGCGTAACTCACGACCACTTAACACTTAACGGGTCTGATAATAAGCTTACCCTCATCTCTCCATACTCGTATCCATGTATGTCGGGTTGAGGTTTCTATTACTCCATCCAAATCGAAGTATTGTATCTCATAACGTCAACGTCGTTATACAATGAGTCCGTATTCTGTGAACTATACCAGATAAAGCCAGACCAACTCATCGAAAGCCAAAATGAGAGGGCGACGTTAACCGAACTAATAATGACTTGATGGATGTAAACAGAATGATGAAGCTTGGAATTTTCACGTCAAGCCAAATGGTCCTCACATGTCATATTATCTTTTATAAGTCACGGTTGTGCAAGTAAATTATCGAAAAGCCAAAAGTTTATTGTATTTGTCTTGAAGTTACTGTACTTTTGTTAATTTAGTCATAAAACCTTCAATTTGACTAATTTCGTTCTAAATTTTTTGCAATTTGTCAAATTAGTCATTCTCATTAATGTGATAGTCTAGTCACCGTCAGACAGCCCATGTGGAGCCAACTGATCCTTGGAAGCCCACAAGCCTAGATATGGGCATATTCTTTGGCAATTTTCCCACATGGTACGCATGTGTTGGACATGGCAGCGAAAAAAAGACTGATAAAGGGCGTTCAAATTATATAGGACGGGCCAGAATCGAATTAGTTAAGAGACCGTGAATGCCATTAAAAAAGAAGGAGAAAAGAGGGATGGGGGTGGTGGTGGCGGTGGTGACGGCGGCGGCGGCGGTGGTGGGATTTCTTGACTATTTCGACGGGTGATACATGTAGCCAAAAAGGGGAAAAAGAAAACTGGGTGGGAAAAAAGAGATTGTGGATGGATACGAGTGATTGGTACCCGCAATTGCTGGTGAGGGTTTTAGGGGTGGACCAGCATCTCCTTGCGAAATTGGCCATCTCTCCCTTTGACAGATTCTCCTTGTTTCTCCAATCGGCCACACGAGGTAAGTCGCCTGGCATCAAGGCGAAGCGATTTCGTCATTTCTCGCCTCGCGTTTCCGGTTACCGCGGTTGACTTTCCATCCCCGATACAAGTCTTACTCCTCCTCGTGACCTCTGCTTGTGAACCCGTTGAAAAAAGAGAAAAAGGAAAGCGTAAGTGTTTCCCGTCGGTCCGTTTCCTTCCTGATAATGCGCACCGAGGTGCTGAATCGGGCATGTCGTCTTCTTTGCCCCTGTAAACATCATCTGCCGCGGATATTGATTTGCATTCCCGCACGTATGTCGCGTTGACTTGGGCTTGCGCATCAGTGTGCTCTTTTTTTCCATGCAATAAGTGGGGATTCTCTTGAGCACAAGCGAAAGCTCAATTCGCATCCAGCACTTCATTGGCCTAACGCCCTAAAAAAAAAAAAAAAACCTTCTGAGTCCGGTATTGGTTCCTCTCTAAACTTATTTTTGTCTTGTAAAATACATCCAACTTAGGGGTTAACTCCAATTCTACCCTAAAATCTTTTGGTCTCGTAAAAGACCATCAACTTTTACTTGAGTTTCAAATATGTTCCTAATGATCTTCCTTTCAAAATTTCTCTTGACAACCGACAGATGGAAAATTCCAGAGTGACATGTCCAAGCGTCTAAAGCCGAGGTTCTCGAGCATGAGATATTGAAGACTGAGCGCAAAGTTGGAGATCCCCCAGTAAGCAATTGAGGAAAGCCAACCTAATTGCTCTAGCTTTTCCTCAATTTTCATATCTAATAAGATGTCATTTGGGCTAAAATAGAAATTCATCTCCAAAAAACATTTTCTTGGATATGAAATATAGGAAAACACCAAAGCAATGACGTGAGAACGCCACATAACTAAGAGCAGTTTTAGACGGAGGGTTTATAGGGGAAAATATGAGACTCAAATAAAAGTTTATGGTTATTTAAGAGACAAAGAAAAATTGAGGTAAAATTTCGAGTAGATCTAAAGTTTGTGGTTTATTATGAGACAAGAATTGTTTAGGGTAGAATTTAGCCTGAACCAAATGTTAGGGGTTTTTTTATAAGATGAAAAAAAAATTATGGTGGAATTTGGACTGAAGCTAAAGTTGCAGTGTTTTTTAGGATATTAGGCCACTTCATTTGGAATTGCACAACAGTTATGTAATCCTCTTCCGGATAATTCTTCTGTGTTCAAGTCCATTCTAGTATGAATGGGAAGACTTTTACGTGATTCGTTTATTCATGTCTATATATAACGAGGGATGATTTGCTGGGCTTCAAGCTCAGGTATGGATGCAGTTCAGGAGCTTTTGAGTCTTCATCCGGCCGTATCAATACAATATAATTCCCTACATTGAAAGATTGGCCATCTCCAATTTCAAAGCATGCACATGCTCCGACCCCAGAACGCTGGAGCGCTCCAGTGTATAAGGTTGACAATACGATCGGATGGAGATTTCTGAGAGTCAAACTAAATTGCATGTCTTGTAAACTGAAAGTGATACTTATGGCATCAGTGCTGAAGGCAGAACCGGGATTGAGGGTTAGAAAGCAGATCTTTATGGAGCGACAGTGAAATAAACCTACCGAGTCTTCAAGACCCGACGCCAACTGTGACATTGGCTGCAATTTTAGAGAAAATCGTCTACTTCTGATATAATTTGCGTGAGGTGTACATTCCGGAGAATCCTTGTGTGTCCAGTTCAAAAGCTTAAAGTGACGTTGATATAGCAGAAGGCCGCACGAGGCGCTTGCCGTCGACCTGCATACGAGAGAGAGAGAGAGAGAGAGAGAGAGAATAAAGGAGCAAGCGACTCCTTCCTTTAAGTACCGCACATCGGTTGTCATTCAATTGAGAATCAGTTAAACTTAGAATACCTTCTATGATTGCGTCCTTTGTACCTAACATGCGCGACGTCCTTAGTGCCACATGAGACGAGGGAGAAAACAACCCCTGAACGGTCCCTCGCTCTTGTAATTACTCGGAGCACTTTCTTTCTTGGGGTTTGGCTCACGTTAACCTGGCTGAACCGCTGCAGCTTCCACCAAAAATTCTAAACCGTGACGTTGTAAATTGGTTTTGTAAGTCGAATCCCGGTATTCACAAGATTAGTCGTTGTCTAGACTGAACATTGGTTAGTTCTCAAGACATACGGATAATTTTTGCTTCTTTTTTACGACGAAAAAGGTCATCTTCGCAAGCGAATTCTCGAACCTGCCGACGTTGGTTAAAAAAAAAAAAGACTAGTTCTTTCTAGGTAGTATTGATGATCCAACACTGCAAAGAACCACTGTCCAGTGATTTTCAAGGGGAGAGGAGTGGGTGAGGATGTTGAGTGTGAGCATTTGAGAGAGACACAGAGTGAGAGAGAGAGTTTCAAAGGGGTTACGGCTATGGGTGGTTGGTTAATGATGCTGCTGATGTCGAGAAGTAGTTGAAGATTTAACAGATGAAAAGGATGTGGGATAGATCTTGGGGAAGGGAGAGAGAGAGAGAGAGAGAAGAAGTGACCTTATCTCTGATGAAGTTTCTGACGAAGAATCTAAACCCGAGAAAAACAGAGAAAGAAATTGCCCCACAAAAGCTTATTTTTCATCATCTTCATTATTATTGTATGTAAAGAAAACAAGTGCAGGCCTCACGTCCCCCTCATCTCCCACCTAAATCACCCCCCGATTCTCATTCTATTCCCCACCCAGATATTCTCTCTCTCTCTCTCTCTCTCTCTCTCTCTCTCTCTCTCTCTAAAACGCGTGGATAATGTAGAATGAACGGAGGCCAAGCACATTAACCCTTGCACAGATACAATAATATACATAATGCCCAACCTCCAACGCTCCTGGTTTCTTTCTCCAAGTTGGTACCTGGAACCTCACCTTCGTATTACAGGTTCAAACCCTTTTTGGAGCTTTCGTTTTCTATGATCTTCTTTTTTTAGCTGTTTTTTTTTTAGTTTACGAAATTCGATATTGTCATCGAAAAAAGATTACCTCTCAAATGTTATCGCTAATATATTATCGTGCATGTGCGTGTCCGCATCTTGCTAAGGTGATAATTGATTTCCCAATAGAGACATACATACACATGACAACGTATAATGGATAAGAATGACGTATGTTTTTTTATCGTTCTCGACTAGTGGCATATTCGGTTGAATTTTCCACACACAAGAAAAAAAAAACCAATGGAAAGCCAATACCATACCAACTGGCACGGATGGGGAAGTAGATTTCCTATATGACAAGAGCTCCTTTCCTTTTCGATTTTGCAACTTGTCGACTTCACTAACTTGGCTTCGATTCAAGCTTCAACAACTTTGGCCGATTACATGTGCACTGCCCCAAGGCGTATGGTGCCGTCTTGCCATGCCATTGCAACATTGCTTCTAGGTTGACCCACCTTCCATGGATTAGGAGACACGCCTCGTTCAGTCCCTTGTCAAGGAATCGACAGGCTTGGAGGTGAAACCTCTAAGGCATGATTCGATCTCAAGTAAATCCATTCGTCACAAAGAGAATTTATCAGCCGCTTTGAAACCGAATCTTGCTTTTTCCTCGTGTGTCAAACGAGACTCCGCTTAAAGGCCAGCGGGTGTGGCCGTTCAAATTTTAATTACGTCGAGCGGAAGAAGAACCGTGAATCGAATACATAACCCGCTTCATCTGGGCAGTCGAGTAGTTGACCAATGTGCCAGTTCCTAATATTACGCAGCTCTCTTCAACATACGAAGTCTCGGAACATGAAATGCAAGAGCGCGATCACCCAAAAAGAACAGAAAAACGAGAGGAGGATTGGCTCTGTTCTTCTGTATTAGGGACCGTCCTGGGGTGGTGAAGGGAATGCATCAAAGTAATGCTGAGCAAACAAAGAAACAGACCATAAAGAGGGCGAAAGAAGCGAAGCAAGAGACAGGGAATTAAGAGCAAGAATCACAAGCTCTTTCCATGTACACATATATATATCGTCCCTTGATGATGTAAAGGTTCGGTCCTTCAATATTTATTTGTGTATGACAAGATCAAAGAAATTACCCAAAAAAGAAGAAAAGACTCACAAATGAGATATTCTTGTAATGTCCACAAAGAGAGAGAGACGAGACTGATATTTATTCAAGTTCGCCTCCCTTGTTTTTTGTCGTCTCCAGTTATTTGACCTTTTTGTAATACAAAACAAAAATTGAACTTTGAATGCAAATCGTTTTGCCACTTTCCGCTTCAGCCCTTCGTATGCGTACACGGACTCCCATCCTTGCGACCCTCCTGAATCTGAAAAGTGACCCCCTCCCTTCGTTTGCCTTTGCTTAATACTGAGCACCGACCAGCCTCGGAGTCGGCACCGCCACGAGCCGGATGGATCTCGGCGCGGTGAGCCCGAAGACGTCGCCCATGTCCATCTCGCTCGGCTTCATCCCGTCGGGCAGCTCCCAAGTGAAGCAGTGCAGGAGGTGGGCCACGGCCATCTCGAGCGCGTAGAGCCCGAGCTGCATCCCGGGGCACGACCTCCGGCCCGACCCGAACGGGATGAACTCGAAGTTGCTACCCTTGTAGTCCGGCACGCCTGGCTCTAGGAACCGGGACGGCTTGAACTTCTCAGGTTCGGACCACGAGCCGGGGTCCCGCCCGATGGCCCATGCGTTGATCATGACGCGGCACCGGGCAGGGATGCGGTAGCCGGCGATCTCAGCTTCCTCCGACGTCTCGTGGAGGAGAAGCGGGATCGGCGGGTGGAGGCGGAGGGTCTCTTTGAGCGCGCACTTGAGATACGTCAACTTATCGAAGTCGCTCTCTTCGACTCTCCGGTCTAGGCCCACAACATCCGCGAGTTCTTGCTGGACCTTTTTCAGGTCCTCGGGGCTTCGCATGAGCTCCGCCATTGCCCATTCGATTGCCGATGCCACAGTCTCCGTCCCACCAAACATCACGTCCTATTCAAAGCATGAACAAAACAAATAAACAATTAACGGGACGTCAACTAAAAACACTCGCTCATTAATGAGTTCAGATGTGCATATCTGCAGACATTTCATGTAGCACATAGGTTTGAGAAGTTTACAAAGTGGAAGACCTGCCGCCAAAGAACAAAGTCTAGGCTGGACGAATGGCGAAGACGCGAGTATATCTTTCCAAGCCATGTTACCAACTCCAAGTTAACTATGTATGCTTGTGCAAAAATCAAAGAGATGGCATGCAGATGTGGACGATTAACGTAAGCTATCAAAACACTTCAATATCGCACGCTATTAAAACATTTCAATATCGACCCACCATCCATAAAATATCGATGTTTCGTGTATGAACTTCTCAAACCATCGTCAGTTACTCCTAAGTTATTATTAGTTTCTTTACGAAAGAACGGTGAGCATAGGCATTTCAAATTATAACCTAAAATTCCACTGTCCATCCAAGAAAACGAAAATACACTTTTCTTATGCTAGCGGCAAAAATAGACTGATAATTACCGACATGTACCTAAATTAATTTGATGAAAACCCTACGTCATGAATATATACACGAAACATCGAGCAATATATTCAAGTCAAGTCCTTTTCTGGAAAGAAAAGGACGGTATTCCAAGCTTGTGCATGTCGATCTGCCGACACCATTTATGGAAGCTTTTTCTTTTTTCTTTGTTCTTTCGTTTTTTACTGCCATATCGCATGGTGAACTAAGCAAAATTGATTTTCCGAATAGCGAGAGAGGTGATTAAATTAATTTCGTCGATTGCTTACCATGATGATGGCCTTGATGTTGTCTCTCGTTAGCCTGATCGAGTTCTGCAAATCATCGGACTCGTTCACTTTCGCTTCCTCACTGTAAAAGGCCAACAATTCATCCACCATATCCGTATCGACATCTTGATCACCTTCATTAACAGCAGTCTTATTTCTCTTCTTGTCCATATGATCATCTATGATGTGGTCGATGAACCCGTCCAGGGACTGACGTGCCTTAACAAGCCTAGTGTTGAGCCCTTGTGGGTCGACCCAACCTAGGTACGGAATAAAATCGGCTATGTTAAAGGCGCCGAATAATTTCGAGAACTCTTGCAATATGCTGATGAACTCGTCTTGGCCCTCGGTTGAGCTCGTGCCGAAGGCAGCGCGGTAGATGATGTCCCGCGTGAGCTCGAACACGAGCTCGCCGATGTTCATGGCAGACCCCGTGCTGCCTGCGACGGTGCGCACCATCGAGTCGACCTCGTCGCGGACCGACTCCCATGACTCGGCCCGCTTCCGGCTGAAGAGCTTCATCACGCACAGCTTCCGCATCTGCCGCCAGAACGGGCCATAGTGGGCGAACGCCATGTCGGCCCGGTCGTACGTAAGGTAGCTGATGGCGATCGTGGCCGGCCGATTTGAGAAGATCCCGTCGTGGACCTGGAGAACCTGTCGGGCCACGTCGGGGGACGACACGGCGACCATGTGGAGGAAACCCATGCGGAGGTGGAAGATCCCGCCATACTTCTTCGAGAGCCTGGCGAGCCCGCGGTGGGTCAGCTCGCCCATCATGAGCATGTTCCCAATGACCGGGAGGCCCCTTGGTCCCGGTGGGTACGGCGGCTTGCGCCGGAGCCGAGCAACCAGCCCGAGGAAGAGGAGGAATGGGATGATGGTGAGGAGGAGGGTCATGGGTGAGTGTTGGAGTTGAACTTGAAGAGATCCGAGCAGAGAATAATACTGGGAAATATCCATGGCTTTGACTGGCCTCTGGAGAGGATTTAAGCGCAACTCTTTGGAAGGTGTTGCTAGGTTGGAGATGATGTCGAGCGGCCTTTATATACACAAAGTTTCCTGTATACCCTTTACACAAGTTGGAGATCTAATATCTTTCTCCCTCTCTCACTATATATTTTTATACTCAGTTTCCTTTTACTTCTCAACCTCCAGTTTGGTAGCTTCTTATAAATTGTTGTGGATTATTAATACAGTTCTTTAGGATATATTTCCATATACGAGATATTTAAGATACTTTCGTATTTTTCAAGATTGTACGTATATCTTTCATTACTTATACATATCTTTATCCATATATGTTACCCTTTATATCATAAAGTCTAAAAATAGAGCGATGTGATCTTCATCACATGCATGGACATGTAAGGATATTTCTTACATTATTTTTGTATTAGCTTTTACACAGTATAGTTATCGTTCCTGTTTTGTTTTTGGTAAGAGAACCAGGTAAATTAGCCGAACCACCTGACAAAGATCAAAATATCCGCGGTACACGTGGACTAAGTAAGTACACACAATTTTTTTTTTTTTATAAAAATCTTCGAGAGATCTTTTGAAAAACGACGCTGTCCAAGAAACTGAATATCAAGACCCCATGTTGTTGTCCTGTTTGTTCTCCAGCTACATAAGCGTGCCAGTCCTGTTCGAAGAAGAAGCGTTAAGCTGTTAAGAGTTCGTATCAGATTACATCATGTCTCTGTCACGTTGTGGTGGGAACTTGGACTCTTGTTTTTCTTCTAAGCCTTATTATCACATAAGTAATTCATCCTCGGAGGCAAAAAAAATCGCCCATTATTTTATTTTTCTAAGTTATGGAGATGTTTCAGCTTCTAGAGGGCCCAAATCGATTTCAGTTGATGATCGAATGGCGTAGAAAATCAGTAAGGAAGCATGGGGATTTGAACAAGTAAACGTGGTGTGGTTCCGAACTAAAGGGCACTTTCTAAATAATGATTAGACCCTCCGCACACAGAAAAAAAGACAAGGACCGGACCCTCATGATTGGAGCTTCTCTCGAACCCTAACTTTGCGATTTTGGATAGTGTAAACACGTTTAACGGGCAAGCAGACCGATGAGCTCGGGGATTCAAGTCAAACTTCCATAGGGATTTGGTGCAATTCATCAATGTGCCCGATAGTTCTAGACCCTTGTCGTCCTAAGACAACATGTGTGAATGGCCGACAAAGATATAGCCATTTGTCCTTTGGATTGACGCCCTCTTACGAGAGACTAGGAAGGACATGGCATAACCGAAGCACCCTCTTAAGTACATCCTACATCCTTTTGCTATGATAAGGATTTTCTTTTTTATATTTTAACTAAGAGAGATGGTGAAAGGTTCTAAGAAATGTCACGGTAACGTTCTTGCAATGCGGAGTTTTCCCGTTTCGTATTGAAAGGCCCGAACCATCCCTTCCTGCAAGTGCACCAAGGACTAAAATCAGCTTCTCACATAAAGCGACTTCAGTAAATTGCACGGATACTTTTTGGATGCATCTTTATACACTGTACGGCTATTCATTTCGTTATAGTCTCGATTCTCGTCGGATTCATTCTTATTTCGAAACTATAACTGCAAAACATACGGCATAAAATTACAATTTCGCTCTCGTACTCAATGCGCATCGTGTGTCCACTTTTTTTAATCGGAATCTCACCGCGACAAACGCCAACCAATCGTAATTATCGAAGGAAACGAACATGTTTTTTAGCACATCTCACATGTAAGAAGAGCTTTCCATACGAGGTACACGAAACAGATGCGACCACAGAGCAAACGGGCCAATCTGACGTGAAATCTTATGTTTTGAGGTGAATGAGAGCCAAAATAGGGACTTATCAAAGCAGCCAAAGTAAAAATGAGAACAAAAAACTTGCCCCCACCTTTCCACCAACTACGGGAAAACCAGTCCTTGAAAAAAAAAAATTTATCCCGGCGGACCGCTGGCACGGAGCCACGTGTCACGGAGCGGGGCCCAGAAGTGGGCCCCCCGGCTGGGATTGCTGACTGCCACCTCTCATCAGAAACTGAGGGCGAAAGATTTGATCCGGAAACTTTTTAGCTACAAAAGTCTCCGGTCGCCGTCACACCCCGCGACATCGGACCCGTCACCGGTCCGATCTTTATCTCCCCCCAATTTAATTTTAATTTTATCTCATTTTGCAATTTTTCCTTCGAAGGGGAAAAGAAAATACCCAAAATTTACAAATCGGATTGCGTGCGTCAATCATCACGATGACGCAACCTTCCCATTGGGGCTGCACCTTGGACTTTTTATCCGGTGACAACTTCGCATCGTCCTCCCGCGCCACTCGTGCGCATCGACAGGTTGGCTGTCGCGAATGGATGCTCCCGCCTGTCGACACGTGGGTTTGTCTTAACGAGCGCGGCGAGTGCATTTATTGATCATATTCTTTCTCTCATAATATTAATGTTACAAGAGTCACTAACACTTTTTTTATTCGAAAAGAAAGTATTTGATTTCGATATCGCTTTCTAGAAGCATCGCGGTCGAATTGTTCAGTTTTTACCTTGACTTCTCTCCTTCCCCATATATTCTAGAATAGGGGGGTGGAAATGTATGCGGGTTCAGTTTGCACGTCTTGCCCCGGCACACGGGTCAATCGGTCGGGGCTAAAAAAAATCAGGAAAGAATCAAACACGACAGAAGAGAGTTCAAGGGGACCGGATTCCCGCGTGCGAAACCATGACGACTTGAACCATTCTCGGATCCTCCGAAAGTTCCTTCATTCGGAGAGTCCTCTCGATCCATGTTGTACATTGACAAACCAACCCGTCAACCCTCACATTTAAAAAAGGGAAAGCTTCATTGTCCCAATCCACCAAAGCATCACCAAGTGGACGCTGATCATTGAAAATTCCCAAACAAAAGAGATCTGCTGCTTTCCCTGAAAGTTCATGCTGTTACTAAAAACGTCGCAGACCCGTTTTCTAATGGGAAAAAGAAGGAGGGGCCAACCATGTATTGATAACGGGTTATTTAGCACCCCTCTTAGTTTAGTTTTGATATCAAGATAAACTTGATTAGAAGATGCATATTACCTATGCCTGGATGGAGAGACCACATAAAGTTTTTGTAGTTCCTCGCGATTGGCTTTTGGGCATTTTTTGTGGGGCTTAGATGGAAGGCGAAGAAGGCCTCCTTTCATCCACCTCCGCCGGGGTAAGGGGCGGAGTCATCGATGAGATACCATTCTTAATTTTGTTTTCATATCAAAAGAAAGTTAATTACAATCCTTTATAGTCAATCCCAAAAGTTTAAGCCATTTGAACATGTTGTGGAACACATTTTGCATCTTAAGAAGAGGTAGAGCGCACTCCATCTTTATAATGAAAACTCTACACGTGCAATATAATCCACAACGATTAGAGAATTCTAATTATTTCTAGACTGTCAAATCGCTAATTAATAAGACTATACGTGGAGACTTTTTTAACACCGCTGGTATAGCTTGTAGTTACTCCTATGTCTTAATAATCTAGGTGACAAATAAAGTTTTGACCATCTTTTTTTTTTTTTTGGGGGGGGGGGTCATTTTGTAGTTGCAACTTCTCTTTCTTCCCTTCACTTCATGGGGTAAGTTTTCCTTCCACTTCAGTACAACATCATCATCTTCAGGACCGTCGCAGTTATGAAGAGCTTTTGAACGGATAAAGACAGCATAAGTACAGCTCTTGAATTAACCTGACGAGTTGGTGAGACGGTTCAACCACAACTTCACATGAACACGCAGTTAAGTTCCCTTGTAAGTTAAAGAATGCTCTGACATGCTCTATCCGTCAAATCGCTACCAACATAAACATCAAGATCGATATATAGTTTGCCGCACCATAAGATGAAGTACTAATCACTCGCCAAAAATGTATAGGTGTGGATGGCAAGAGAATTCAGTCATACTCATATCTTTATGGTCTTGGTATCAAACTTTGTTGGGAGTACTCAAGCCTGATGTGGGGAAGTGCGCGCTTAAGATCAACCAAAGAGATGGACTAACTAAGATGCACGGATCTATATAAGATTGCAGCTATCCCGAAACGATTGAAATTGTCCCAATTTTTTTCAAGAAATTTACTGAAAAAGAAAAGACCCTGTAAAGTAATAAAAAAAAGACCTGGATTTTCCACCTCACCCATCTGTCAACTTACCAATAATGGAATATAGAATCGGGAAAAAAAGATCACCATCCCAAACTGTTCAAAATGATTCATTTCTAAAGAAGAATCATTATGGTTTCTGTTTTGGGTAGAGAGACCTACTGATTATTTACCCAAATAGCGATGTTAAAAGGCTATTTAGTCTAGAATGATCTTCCACAATGGTGGAGCGTCCAATAGGGACATTTTCTAGGAACTGATGATACGCCACTTGAGTCGGACCAGCAATGTTTGGATCATGTCTATTTGCCTTGATCCTGTTTCAATCCATTGCAGGATTCCTCAAGAAACCACGAAACATTTCGGAGGTCATCCGCGATGAATTTACTCGAAGGTTTTGAGAAATAGTCAGCAGACGTTCGGCTGTACGCATCTTCATCGCCTCGATGTGATTACGAGTGTGCCGCGACCATTTGGTCATCGCCTGCGAGTACCCAAACAACACGCTGTCTCGCCGCGACCACAGAAACTTAGGCCGGAGCGTAGGGAGATGAAATGCACTCACACGTGCGCAATGAATTTGTGCCATTCGAGAAGCAAAGTACCGGTCAGCGCAAGGGGTTATCTGCGTCGCGTCAGCTTGAAGGGCACAAGTACGCGTCTCTCTCTTTCCTTCTCCATGAATTGGCCCGCGACGGGGGATGATGGACATTCATTGATGCTTAAGCAATCTTTCTTGGTGGAGTCTGACTTTCAAAGGCTAATTAAATTAACAGCAATCGCATTCTCGATTGGTGTCTTACCGGTAAACAACTCGAGTCACACAGCGTCGAGCGATGATTAAGCAGATTAATCCGTTTTGTCTTCTGACGTGACATGCACTATTAAGTATGGTGAAGAACATAAAATTTGGGCACCACCTCTTCTTCAAGACCCTGTTTAAGGGATTCGATTCATAAGGCGGCATGGGAAATCATAACTTTCACACACGACATAAACATCAGAAGATACTAATTTGAGTATTCACTCAAAATCGACACGACTTAAGACGTACGGTTTATTTATTATTTTATGAAATGGTTTAGTTTATAATATTTTTGGGATCGTTTTTTGTGAAGTTGTTTGACGATGTTACAAAATGGTGGCAATGCCTAATAGGGACAGAATTACAAGACAGGAATTGTCAAACCCTAAAATAGATCTCACGTTTGTAAAGTTATTTATTATGGATGGGGTGACTTATCATCAAGCTAGATTTCTACGTTGCATCAATAGGCATACGAAATTTTTGGTGCATATGTCGCCATCTTGTTCCCTGAAGTCAAAGAGCTTTTAAATTTATACTGATTCAGTATCCATTTCTCTCGCGAAAAATTTTGCTGCCGAAAAATATTTTTCTAATTCCCCATCGTTTGAATCAACGAGGAAAAAAATTAATGGAAAATAACTATCATTGCCGTCATTTTAAAAAGAGAAAAAGTCCTTAATACCCCGCATTTCCTCTGCTTCAAAAATAACTATCGACCTACTTTCCTTAACAAAGCAACTTCCGCCCTTCACCGTGGTTGTTGTGAAACGGATTGTGGCATGCGCAACATATGTGATGCTATATAGACACATGTATAACGATAAAAGCAAAGATCTCATCTTATGCTAGCTCATTAGCTAAGATCACAGGACTAAAATATGAACAGCTAGCATTTTCATCCAACACCTTAGTGTTCAAAATAAATTGTTACCTAACTCGTGGTTCTTGCACTTTAGATGTCTTAGTCTCGCCTGAACGGGCAAGGTATTAGACTCGGGGGCGAAGTTATACCTTTTCCGAACGAAACGAAATGACGACTATCCTCAGTGACAGATCCAAAGGGGGGACTAGCAGAGTCCTTTTGATGGTTAAAGTCCCCCTCGGAGGAAGAGTTGGAAGCACGTCAAGCAATCGATCTAGAATTCGTTTCCATGCGTGCGACGTGATAAGGCAATCCCATCTTATGCGAAGAAGGTGCACGCGTGATGTTGTTTTTTATATGGATGTTGTCTTCATGCAATCGGATGGGATTAAAAATCACGTGTTACTTCAGAAACAGATAGTACAATTGAACAAATTCAGATCGTCCGCATGTGGAAATGCTTTGTTGTCCCCATAGGCGATCGATACAAGAGAAAGAAACGTTTGAGCTACTCGTTTGTCCATATCGGTGCATGCTCCTACAGGCTTACTATATACATATATGTATGTATGTATATTCCTTGCTTGAGGCATGGTGATGATCGTAAACGTGAATTTTCCGTCTTCGGAAGGACCCGAATCACCTGTCCGTTGTGTCAACCAACGGAGGGGGCCCCCCTTGTATTAGGGGGGCTGGTGCACGCAGGTCACCAGATCCATTTCCTCTTCCGAAGCTGAAAAGGTCCTGATGATTCTTGCCATAAACCCTAGCTTGCATTATAAAAACGTTGATATCTGACTCCTGTCAAACCCTAATAAGTCTGGTGAAACTTGGCAAATCCCCTCAGGAGTTTGATCCTGAAGTCGACCGAGTAGGATCGTTGTTATATCAAGGATAATCATTTCACTCCGTAATTCGTGATGAATGTGCTTTTGAGAAATGTCCAACGGGCAAACTGGATTTACATGTCCAAGCTCTGATGGTTAGCTACCACTATACTAAGTTCATTTCCGATCTTATTCTTGTTGGATGATTTTACTGTTCCATTATTGTAAAAACTCCGTACTTTGCAAAAAAATAAACAAAATTGGTGATTTCATAAAAGTGTTGATAGATTATCAACAAGTTATTTCGAAGGAAGAATCACTATGTGTACCCCTTGATCTCATAATAGCAATTAACACTTCTTGAAAATTACCGATATAAAATAAAATCTATATTTTTACACGCGAAGCAATATAATTTTGCATGTCTATCTACTCTGGGTTTACTATGATTATCATAAAACACGTCCTTGTCGTGACGATGACATATCAAGAATAATTGGGGCCATCACTATATAGGATTAGGTGGTTCCGATAAGTTGGGATATCTACACAATAATCGCAATCAAATCAAACCTCAACAGATCAATGAGTAAATACAATTCTTGTATTTTTTTTCTTTTGATTATTCAAAAGCCTAGGCACGGAATTTGACCATCTAAAAACTTGTGAAAGATCTTTTAAGCCCCATGGACCACCTTCAACTTGCACAAGTGGTTCTGACCCCGAATAGTTTCCACGCAATTGGTATGATATAGATGGACGACCTCCGATTTCCAAACTAAAAGTCCGCCAACGTGACATCGATTCGCGCCCACGCTGCAATTAAAATACAAGTCAATCTGCTCCGATGTCATTATCCTCGCGCTCGTATTTCGCCTTCGTGCACTTTCATATATATAAACGAGAGAAGATCTGCATGTGCCTCGGTATAATTAAATTTTTCCTGTAATTTTACTCATCCACGGTAATTCCTCTCTCGTCAAATATGTTGATCATTGACAATATGGTTGCCAGAAAAAAAAATTGCATAATTGATGACAATAGAGAATTCTTTATGGATTTTTCAAAGAGTTTGAATATGTTGAAAATATGAGAGACTTCTCTATCAATCATGACAATAACAAAGGGAAAAGAAAACAAGAAATCATGTCCTATCAAAATTCTTCTCTCTAGCAAATACAAATTCGTTATCGTTGTCAATTTCGTATCCCGACAAAAGAAAGAGCCACGATTGGGGCAACAATGATCACCTTGATAAGTTACGATTGGATTCTAATAAAAGATTAATGCCTCATTGCCATTTAAATTTAGACGTTATTCGCGAAATAAAAATGAACGAAATGTCAATCGATGTGAAGAAGAATTTTAATCACACGATATGTTCCATTTTCAATTAAAAATAATATTTATATCTACTCTCATCGGAACTTGTGGGTCACTAGGTTAATTTTCGCTATGAAAAAACATAGCCGTGACCATTGATGATTAATATCAAAGCATAAATGATTTGAAAATTTTAGGGTGCCTTTTTTTGTATGTGTTGGAAATTATTTGAGTTCAATGTATTTGTAGGCATCATAATTGGACAAAGGAAAACAGAAAGAAACATAAGAAAAAACATTGCGAAAAAAAAAAGAAAAAAAAAAGAAGAACAAGGCCAAGGTGCCGAAAGAATCGACCCTCGGAACAGATAATACACAAAACATCATGCATAAGAGAAAATTGTCCAACAATAAACTCATAGCACGACGATCAATTCAGTTATAAACTTATTAATTTGATTTTTCATCATAAATCTTTTGACAATATGTCACTATTATACTTCTGTCCAATTTTGATAGGAAATGATTAACGTAAATGCTGGCCGTCCTATATGGTGAGATTAGCACTAACATGGACAATTTCCAGTGACAAGGATTATATTGAATCATTCAAAAAGATTGGTCAAATCAAAATATATAAGACCGAATCAGCAGTCCTATGAAAGACTTAGACTCTAATGAATATTTATACATCTGACTTTTGCAACCTTTTCGTGACAGATAATGTATAAAACAAATCGAAGCAGCTGTTGCCCTTCCAGTCAGTGGTGAGATGGGAGACAAGTCAATGAACTATTTCTCTAAAATTAATATAGCTAGAAATCGTGAAGGAAAAAAAAAAAGCCAAGTCAAGTCAAGCTATCTATAATTCTTGTGATCTTTTTAGATTGTGCCATATTTCTGATTAATTACGTCTATTCATCAAATTAAACAGCATATGTTAAACTACAGTCGTATAGGATTTATTGGAGATGCCCTAGCCATGGATAAAGACTTGTCTATTGTACGTATGGCCACGTATCTCTCTTCATAAGATATACATAAATGTACATTTTCTCTTTATGTATCTAGCAATAACATCGAATAAAAATACATCCGATCAACCTCTTAATTTCTTCAAAATCACCTACTCATATTACGCTAGATTGTCAAATTGGTCGATGGTGGATGCGATAAAATATGAGATGGATGCAATTCTTACCTGAGATTGCGTTGAGAATGTGGAATCAGTCAAAAGTTAGGCACACAAACACCATAAAACATCATCCATGACAAAATCACTAGTGGGGAAAGAACAACTTCCACCTACATTAAACGTTAAATTTTTCGACCCGTTATGGCAATATTTCCAGTTCCATGGGCGGAATATCTTTCCAATTAGATAAATAGCAAAACTCTACCGAGTCGAAGTTGGTAGCGATTTTTGCAAGACCGACATTATTTGACAACGTATCAACTCAAATTTATGTAAATTTTTGACCGACAAGGTTGATAGAATCAATATAGTATAAGTTTCTAGAACTCTCAATGTCTGCTCCAAAGCTTGAAGTGCCGTATCATGTTTAGACCTTTCTAACCGAAATGAGTTTCTGTTTCTTGATACTTCGTTTGTTCCGGAAAATATGATCATTTAGAAAACATTTGCATGAAAATGACCATTTGCACCACTTAAAATGATGGACTAGTGGAAATTAATTTCATTATCGATAATAATTTATGTTAGAATATTTTCGTGGACGCTAGAAATATATTTTTCTGTAATTAGTTTCTGTAATCAATATAAATAATCATTTTTAAGAATTTTTTTTAAATTACTGATATATCGTGAAACATACGGTGATTTGCATGATGTTCACCGAGGAACCGATCAAGCTCCTGCTTTTGAGGTCTACTAATGATTCACAAGAACACATGAGGGCACATCAAGGCAATTGCTGATTTTCCATCGGCCGCTTGAGTTCACCTTACGAAAAAGCATGTTCCGTCCACTTAGCATTTAAATCATTCCCAATTCCGTTGGTCCTGGTTCTGCCCCCCGTAAGGATAATTGATGTGAGTCGACAAGCCATTCACATCACACACAGTTCTCAAACAAATATATTTTACCATCGCAAGTGCAATGTGGTCAGCAAGATGTTGATGGCTTTGGTATAATCTGATCTACTCATCGAGCTTGAAAATGACATGGCTAACTATACCTTACCTATGACATCCCCGTCTCACATCGCCTAGAGAGGAAGTCATGGGAGAGCTTATATGTGATAAGCTGCTCTTAACCCACCGACAACGCGTTTTCTCGAGAAAAAACAAAGCCGTTGGGGCCAGTGGGGCCAAAAGCGGACAATATTGTCAGTGGTGAGACGGAGGGCGTTACATTACCCTTGGGAAAATCGTCCAATGAACATACTGTAGAGATGTCGATTCGGTCGCAAACTAATTTTGCCAAATTTAGTCTTAAACCTTTGCACGTCGGTGATCTCTAGCTAAAATTAATAGAATGACTAAATTGAAACATGCACAAAGATTTGGAAATCAATTGGCGTAATTGAAAGATTTGAGACTGAAATAACATCTATATAATAGGTTTTAAGACCAACTGGGCAATTTCCCAATTTACTCTGTCTATATCTACGTTATCGAACCCTTTTGATTTGCAAGTTGAATTTTTGCAACAAATCCAGAAACTATTAGCCTAAAATCTAACGATCAACGAGGTACATGAATACTTATATATAAGGAATATTAAACAAAGGGGGCTAGGTGATCAAGACGATAGAGATTGTAAGGAAAGTGTGTAATTAACAAATTAAGATGATGATATCTTTCAGATAACAATTTACTCTGTCTATATCTACGTTATCGAACCCTTTTGATTTGCAAGTTGAATTTTCGCAACAAATCCAGAAACTATTAGCCTAAAATCTAACGATCAACGAGGTACATGAATACTTATATATAAGGAATATTAAACAAAGGGGGCTAGGTGATCAAGATGATAGAGATTGTAAGGAAAGTGTGTAATTAACAAATTAAGATGATGATATCTTTCAGATAACAATTGATCCGGGCCCTTTTGATACACATTTAGGAGAGATTAAGGTTAAGGTGGATGAGAGTTCTGATTGGTTTGTCCCCAAAGGCCTAAAAGACATGGCGGCTGCTGGCTGCTTACTTCATGCTTGGTCATTTGTGACCTCACTCTTCCCCCAACAAAACCCTTTGTTCTTTTCCCTCTCTATTTTACTATTTTTCTTGGTAAAGTGGAGAGCAAAATCAATGTAATGCTCTCATCATGATTGATGGATTTCCATTTCCATAGATTGGTGCTAGAAAATGGTGGATACATGGAAAGAATGGTCCATGTCTCTTGTCTTTTCAATCATGGAGCTGCATGTCTATACATAAAAATTCCTCTCTCTCTATTTTTTATTTAATTTTTTTGGGATGGTTGAAGAGTTGTCATGTCGAATTTTGTGGGAGCACGCCATGATCAATTTCATAATTATGATTATCTATAGTGCAAAATAGCGGCACATCCGATGCCCATTTAGTCAAAGCATTGGAAATTCATGGATTGGTGCTGACAATTTTAAAATGTTAAAAGTTTTGAGATGGATGAGTAGCTTTAACACTCAAATATTCTATTGCACAATCTGTACAAAAGATAGATGTTGATTATGGAGAATTCTATTCATTATAACCGTCAAATTCTCTTTCTTTACTCTTTTTTTTTAATGTAAAGATCATTTTTCTTAAAAATAGATTATTAGAATGAGGTATCAACTACGTTTTTCAATAATGGCGTGCATATGATAATGAGTCGGTAATGAACTGGCAACCTTGTTGCCCGACTTCCAGTGACACCATTTTCATTTTCCTCTGTCTCTTCTCTTCTCTTGATTGCTTCTCAATGCGTTCTGTGTCTTGATCTTCACACCCAAAAAATAAAATAAATTTGTGCTCTAAATTATTAAAAAGCCATAAAGAAAAAGGAGATAAACTCATGCCAAATACCCATTAATCTATATGAGATTGTTTACGTGGGGAGAAAATGCTGTGCTGCGATGTGTTTAGCTCCATAAGCAATGATAATCAAACAACATCTCAATTGATCCGACGTCTTCTGTGTCTAAGTTCGACGCCAGGTTAAACGGCTCTTCAACGAGGCTCGGACCACATAATATCAGTTCCATGTTCGCCAATCCGATACCCGTGCCTTCACTTGACCAACCCGGCTCGGATCGCCGGTCGGATGGGCCTAAATCAACTGGAAAACATGATTTTAAGAGATTGTTAGAAGCAAGACCAAAGGTAAGAACGGGCGCACGCATCATCCGTCGCTTCGGATGAATAACGAGTCTTGGCATTGGCATTAAGGTTTGAAAAACTTTGAAGTGTGACTACTGCTTTCTCCAAGGCAAAAAGGTCATGGGCTGGCCTGAAAACTGAGGAGTGAAAAGTCAGCGCCCAACTTTTTCGTACCTGCAGCTTGAGAAATAGTGATAACGCATTTTTAAATATTGATCATGTGTCTATCCTTTGATCTAATCAGACAAGAATCTTGAAGAAAATCTAGATATGACATCTGCTTACTTTCTTCGGTTTACTTAGTCGAAAGCTGCCATGGCCCCAGAGAAAACTATATATTTACATTTAAACGACGGAAACAATTACGAAACGAGAATTCTGATTTATTAATGAAACGAATCTACTTATCGGGATAAATCAAAATCTTGTACACATCCATGATTGAACCCCACTTCGTCATCGTGTATCATAAATGATCAAGGACAATACGGTAAAACTTCCTAATATCACTCGTTCATAAACGAGTGCAAGATCAACATGACGACAATCTATATTTGATTCCGGATATGCAAGATCTTGCGTATATCGTATCCTCCCCTCAATTAACCTAATGATGCTGTAATTTTCATAAGTCAATGATCAATCAGATCATTGTGATCTGTGGTAAGAGCCGTACTTACACGTCGTTGTACCTTGTTGCAAAGATATCCGTCGTTGCTTACCTTTGCCGCTAAACATGTGATCGACTCCCTGGGCTTGGACGAGCCGGGCTTGAGGGGAGCTCACTTGAAATTCTGTACGAATGACATGATCTGATGGCCCAATAGCGCAGGGCCTTATCTTGGGCTCGAACTATTCCATGATCCGAATCCTATCTTGATGAGTGTTTGGTGTGACTTGATCGATCTTAAATTAAGAAGTGAAATATTTACATAGACTTAGGTATGCCCAAGAAAGGGTCGTTAACTCAGATTACAATGGCGAACCGGCCACATCGACATTGATCCCCAATGGGCAATTTGTAAAAAAGATAGGGACGTAATGAACATGAACCGATAACTTGCGCTGTACTGGGAATTCCTCATTGGAAGATCGACAATTGAAATGATATATTACATCATGATGAAATTTCAAAGATTACCCAGGCCAAATGACGAAGGCTATAGACTCGTTGAACACAACAGTGTAGTGCGTGTGTGGGGTAGAACATTTAAGGGCATCAAGGATCGATTGATGAATGCTTAGGAATGGTAATCACAATTGGACCGCCCTCTCTCTCTCTCTCTTTGGTGGCTTTCGGCGTCTCTCTGTTTGTTTTCGAGAACTCTACCATCTACAGGAGTCTTGCTCGAATGGACCCAACAAACGATAGGTCGAACCAGGCCACGTTGGGCATTCCTTGTTCACGCAGATATCTTATTTTAAATAGACCTCGTAATTAACTATCTAGACATATCGTATCACCTTCTGTCTCCATCGTCTTCGCTTGACTAGGGTTTCTTATTTGAGACAATATCATACGTTAACAATGAATCTAATCTGCTAGGGTTTCTCTATCAAGATTGCATTATCTGCTAGCTTTCAATTATTATTATCTTTGCATGGGGATCAGCTTATTATTTAAGTCGGAGATCACACCTCGGTTTCGCTCAACAATGTGAAGGGACGGCAGTAATAATTAATCGTCTGTATAAATATAGTATGGACGTCGTTATCATCCTTGTTCAAGAGAAGAAATTTATAGGGGAAATAGAACTCTTGCCGACGGGCACGAGCGATGAAACAATTCAGCAGCAATCATGTGGAAATCTCAGTTTGAAGGAGACCGCATTGTCACTCTCCTACCTCAATATAAACGAAACCACTCTATGCAAAATGCACGACATAACAAGAAGAAGAAGAAGAAGCAAAACACACATAATAATGATCTAGCAGATCTAAATTGTTGATCATTTGTCAATATATAAGTTGTTGACAACGTCATAGTGCCACTCCTTGGGCTTTGGCTCACGCCTTGCCTTGTTCGTAGCTGTTAATCAAGCACTCCAGGCAGTTTTCTCGTCATATTGAAAAAGAAAAAACATCGAAACTCAAGATGTGTGAATAAATGAACAGATAATTTGATTAGAAGAGTTTGGACTATTTCATCTCTAGTGATATGATACACGTGTAATCTGATAGTGCACTCGTTATATCACACTCAAATTACTCGTCATTAGTTGGATGTTGGATTCGGTCATGGATAATTGTATCAAAACCAGTTATGCGGTGATCAATTCGGTATTGAATTTTTTTTTTTAATTTGGTCGGTTCAATTAAAAATTCTTTCATAATTTGTCAAAGTAATCATTCAAGTCAATTTTAGTAAATAATTACTGAGGTAAATGTTGGCTATTTTATGTGGCACAATCTGTGCTGACATTTGACAATTTATGTAATTTTGTAAGTTTTCTCTCTATTTTCCTATTTTTCTGTACTTTCTTTTCTATTCTCTCTTCTTCTTCTTTTTTCCTCTTTTTCCTATCTCTGCCAGTTGCCGGTGCCTCGAATATGGCCGGTAGTGGCTGCTAGCTAGGCAATTTCTGAGACATCCTCACAAGCCCTTTTATCTGGTGAGAGTCGCGACATCCTTATCAGCTATAACCAAGGCCAAGGCAATCAGTAGTGGAAAATAAAGGGGACAAAAGAGGAGAGAATGGGGAGAAGGGAAAAAAGAAAGAAAAATTCAAAAAAAAACTGTTAAGAATTTGTAAAATTTTCTTATGTGAGCGATCTCCGACTTAAAGTTTTAGGCTTAAATTAATCAAATTAAGAAGTTCATAACTAAATTGGCCATGGTATAATAATTTTAAGATTCTTTTGTTTGATTTTCCATTAAATCATTTAGCCCGATTCGCAATACGTGCTATTAAACTCCTCGGTTTTGTTGGAAATAATGAGGTCCTTGGCCTTAACGGGGTTAGGCCATGCCTCTAATTAAGGGTGAGTAACTTGGACCGCTCGAATCAAGAACCTCCCGGACCGGTCGAGAACCAAACCAGATCGAAAGTGTCCTTCCGGTCACTGGTTCCCAAAAGTAGAATCGTTGTTCGGGTGGTCCAATTGCCAATTCTTAAAAGGGCTAGATCGGACCGATAATTTTTTTTATACTTTAGTAAAAATAAAGATGCAAATAAAGTAAAAAGAACTCAATTTAACTTTCTAAATTTTTAATTTTTATCCAACTTTACCAAAATAATTTTTTTAAAAGTAAAGAAACTCAATTATTTTTTTAGAATTTTCCTGATTCCCAACTGGTCCCATTAGATTTCCTAGGAACTGGACCGGACCGAAAGTCCAGTCTGGACTAGGATGTCCGGTCCCTGTTCTTAGAGATTTGGGACTAGTCCCATCAGTCCGGTTCCCAATTCCGAGGAGGAACTGGACCGCCCTAGATCATGCACACCCCTACCTCCAATGTCCACAGAAAAAGATAACCAAAAGGTCGTGCCTCCAACGCTCTTAGTTTTTAATAAATAAGATTTCTTTGAAGACATCTTGGAGTCGACTGCTCTATCAATCATTTACTCTAACTACAGGTGGTGCTAAATATGATCTTTATTTTTTCAAACGACATGATTTATATGTCTATATAGCCGTTGGGAAGTGGTTGCAACTAATTGGAAGTAGCCATCCGTCATCACTTCATCCATCGACATCAAGAGCTAATTTCAGATAAGAGTACACGTGTACATTGAAGTTTACCTTTGAATAGGAGAAATCTGCGAATCGTGTGTGCGAAAGAAATCGTCAAGAAACGATGGAACACCAGGTGTTTTGCTAGGGTTTAATTAGGGATGAGATTATCAGACCTTTGATAGATGTGGGTAGTCATTCCAAGGTTCTTTTCGAGCAACGACCGGCAAGCCAGCCCGATGTTTCGGACAAGGAAGTGCCAACGGCAACGACTGTGGTTTCATCAAATGATATTGTATTGTGACTAATGGATATTAATAGGAGGATGCGACGGCTTTGGTCCGAGCACGTATGGGTGGGGACATTTGGCATTCGCATAGTGATCAACGATTCGGATACGCGACACGTCGCCTTCCTGGTCTCGTCATCGTGAAGAATTTGTCTTGGGCTTTTGGATTGATCCCCGATGAATGGTTAACCTCGCTTTAAGATGTTGTTTTAATCCGGTTGACCCTTTTTTCTCTCTTTCCCTCTCTGGACTTCAATTCAAATGGCTAGAAGTGCCGAGCCGGGCCGATCCCCCTATGTCCAAGGGAGAGAAAGAGAGTCAGGTCGATCCCAATGAGGTCAATGACTATTAAAAAGTTCAACTCGAAAATTGGAGATTATAAGTGGAAAAAGACCACGTATATGTGAATAATATATATGAACCCCATTATCAAAGGATGTTGGATTTTTCAATAACCCAATGCAGTGATTAATTTTTTTTTTCAGTTTCTATCCATCTTATTGCTTCACAGCATCAACACTTCATTTAAGCACAATGTGAAGATTTAGTTCACGTCTTTAGAATAAGTACATACAAACAATCCCGCCAATCTACCTACCCATGTATGGCTACGTTGGTGGAGACGTTTCTTTCTCACAATTGGATTCAGGGTTCGACTCTTAGGTATGGTTCCGTGATTTAAGTGGGAGACCCTGACGATAGATTGTTGGGCTAGTCTCCCCCGATATATTAACCTACGAATACGTGGGTCCAAAAGACTGTCAGAAAGTGAGGATCCTCGTAAAAAAACAAAAAACAAACAAACAAACAATCCCACCAATTTTGAATTTCAGCCCACGTCTCACCCATCGATCAAGACTTTCTCCAATATGTATCTCTTTGTAGACTACCCGAATAAATGACCGATTGCAACTCGACAGACTTATCTTATTTTGTGTAAAGCCAAATGCGCATGGTCCGGCTGCATGAAAGTTACACACACATAAAAAAACAAAAATAAAAGCCGGTAGGTGTGCTCTAGAAGTCGATTTGAATTATATAGTTGTGACTACCCCGTTGATTGGTCAATTATTGTATCATGTATGACAAAGGTCCACCTTCGCATCTTCCAATTCAATTTCATGGCGCCAAATGAATCAACTTTTCAAAGCTTGAGCGGCCATGCCACTACCATAATGAGGACAACCACATGAACCACACTCCAATGTCTAGGATTTAGAAAAGCAAACGGAATTGCCTTTTAGACAGATTTCGACTAGTAGCAACGGGTAAGGTCCAATAAATAAATCGTTTGAAATGTGTCTAATCTTTGGGGTCGAAAATCCTAATTGCAAATCAATTAAGACTCACACGATGAATCGCCAAATGCCTAGATTGCACTTCTTCTGAAGACTATTCCATTAAACGCTAAAAGCTCGAGCTAAGTGTTTTTTTTTTCTCTTTGAGAGAGGAACAAAGCATTCGCGCCATAGCCTCGGCTTGAATACGAGTAATTCTATGCCTCTCAAGTCTTAAGTTGACACCGTCCGCACTGCCCTTTCCCCCATGATTCAAATCAATTTGAAACCTATCAAAGTCAAAAGGCGTAGGCTCGATCCAGGTTTTGATGGAACCGACGAGAATCCATCCATCCATCCATGCACAAATTCCTGGAAATCCTCTCTTCGCTCATTCAATGCTTTGGCTCTCCCCTCCCTTAGGACCGCGTCGCACGAGACTTACGTTAATTTCCCCAAAGCAGCGAAAAGGGGCGCTCGGGCCGGTGGCACGGCTCACCACGCCACGTCCGACATCATCATCGACGCATAAGAGATAAGAGACAAAAGGACAAAAGCACGTTCATGTTATCTATGCTTTCGAACTGCCCCCCAAGAAATCGAAAAGTTCGAACCGTTTCAAAGAATCCCAATCGAAACTCCCCACCCACCTGCCCTCCTCCCTGCCCCTCTTTATTGCATTGGCCGATCGATTCATGATGGGTAAAGAACGTGACGAGGGAAACGAATTGGGCAAAAATTTGATGTCGAAGATATTGGGATTTGGAGCTATGAAGGTAAAAGAAAAAATTAGTACATTGAGAATCCTGTGACTTCCCTAGAAACATCCTAGCATGACTCTGCCCTACTGCTATTGCCCGTCGATCCTAGCGATACCCGAACCGGCTGGGTGGCCGGTTAGGTTCGACCCTAATTCCTAGTTCTCGAGGCCGGGAAGAAAACCTCCCCCGACCGTCAAAAACCGGGCACGGCCCGACCGGGCTCAGGCTGACCCAGCACTGATTCCTTCCTTCGCCTCATCTCCAGCACCTTGCGGTGGTGGTTCGAGTGCAACTCACTGCTAAACGTGGGGCTACATGCAGGCCGGTACTCCGGGTACAGCCGGCCTGACTTGAACCGGACTCCGCACGCGTTGCACAACGTCTTCGCCCCGTTAGGGCCGGCCCTCCACTGCGGGGTCTTCTGCACGCCGCAATGGCTGCACCGTCTCGCCGGTCCAGCCGTCTCGGAAGCAGCAGACTTCTTGTACTTCTTCATTGGCGGCTTGGCGTCCCAAGGCTCCGGTGCGACCGGCTCGAGGCTCTGGCTCCGGTTCAGGTGCACAAACCAGGGGCTCGCTAGCAAGGGCGACGACGCCGTAGTCGAGGACGAAGAGCTGGAGGACGACTCGGCGAGAGAAGGAACGCCCAGGGACCATGCCCGGCCGCCGGTCCTGGGCCGCTTGCTCCGGGCTTTTGAGGGGAGCGGCGTCGTGAACCCGGGTCTGGACGAGCCTGAAGATTCCGATTCCGGTTCGGACCGGTCCTCGCGGCTTATGGGGTTCTGGAGCAGGATGCCGGCGGGAAGCGGTTCGGAGAAGTGCGGGAAGGAGTCGTCCACGAAATGCGACAACCACTCGAGGTCCGCCAAATCCTCCGCCTGTAAAAATCGCACCTTTCGGTCAGAAACGACGGCATAAAGGGCCGGAGCAAGAACCGATTCTTCTGTCAACGGAAGTGTTCAATACAGTACCGGAAGTTGGGGCACGAGCCCCAAATCGTCCTTCTGTCCGGCCGAGACGGACGCAGCCTTCTCGTCGGTACCGTCGCGGGGTTCTCGCTTCTGCGGCACCTGTTCGTGGCCCGCCTCTTCTTTCCTCGCCTCCTCCTCCTCCTCCTCCTCCTCCTGCTCGGCGAAGGCGTCGTCGTTAGAGAAGTCGAAGAAGTCGTCCACGAAGTCGTCGCCGTCGCAGCCGCCGTCGTTGGGAGCGCCGGCATGGGGACCGAACGCGAGGAGGTCGTCAGAGAAGGCGCGCGGCCGCATTAGCTTCACGAGCACGGCCTCCTTCCCGAACCCGGCCTCCAAAGCGGCTCCGACGCACTCCATTCCCGGGTTTTCCCCCCCTTGCCCTGCAGCCTTGGACGTGTCCCACCGAAAACCCCCGACGAAGCCCGTCGCGAAGGAAAAAGGCAAACTACCCACTTCGAAGAAGAGGAAAGGGAGAGAGAAATGGAGGTCGAGGGAGGTTGCAGATATAGAGAGAGAGAGAGAGAGAGAGAGAGAGAGAGAGAGAGAATGGGTGGGAGAGTTGGGTAAAGAAATGAATTGGGGGTGGTGAAGTATTTAAGACGGCCCCGTTTCTGCCTGTCGACGTCTAAAAATGTGGAGAGATTTGTTATTTCGCCATTTTCGTTGGGCCGCTGTATAAATCTTCATTGAGCTGTCGCTCTGCATTTACGCCATAAATAATTCATCCTCCTTCCGTTACCAAACAGGGACGACAGCAATGAAAGAAGGAAGTTTTTCAGGCAGAAACGTTCGGCTCTTCTTCTTCTTTTCACGACAAAGATAACTAATGATTCTCCTCCACCACTATTTTCCTAGGTTTTTGATTTCCCGTTTTTATTCTTCTTCTTCTTCTTTTTAAGAAAACATTTTTCACATCACTAAAAAAACCTAAACCTCGACACTGTCATATAAGTTACAACTTCATCTATAGCATAGATTTTGTAATAATTCCGTCGCAGCAGCAAGTGATAATAAAAAATTTATAGTCTCTATGTTATGATGGGCATAATTTGAAAAATTTTCGTGAGATTAATTTGAAAAGGGATAATCTTTCTTTTTGAATTGCTGCCGGAAATATCAATAGACTAATCATGTCGGGCGGGTCCGGTCCGGCCTGCCAACAATCCAAATTAACCAAAAAAGAAAAGTTGTGAGTGACTTCGTGAATATCTAAGAAAGGCAACAGGGGTCAACTTTTTTATCCTCTCTTTTTGCTAATTTTTTAATTTTTCTTTTTCCAATGCCTTTTTTTTTGGGGGGCACTTTTCTTTTCTTTTTCTTCTTTTTTGGTGAGGGGGGAAAAATCACAGCTTTTTTGACTAAAATTCACAGGTTAGGAGTAGGACTTAGGAGGGGAGAGAGAGCCTCGATCAATCTCACATCAATTTGCCGCTCGCTTTGGACGTGTGTCCCCCCTGTTTTCCCGCTCTCCTCTCCTCCTCAATTTTGTCAGATTGTGTTTTCCAAATTTTCAAACTTTAAACCCCATGAACGCTCTTCGGCTTTCGTCTTCTTGTTTCTCCAACTTTCGCCCCCTCGAATAAGTTTTCCATCTCGATTTTAATCCCTAGAGCACTCAGCATCCTCCCGGCCCAACAATCATCCGGCCGACCGGGTTTCATGCGGTTCGCCCCCTCGAGTCGGGAATTTCCCCACGAATCGCTCGACTTGCCGGTAGGGCCAGCTGCTGCTCATCCCGCTCCGTCTTGCTGATCTCGTTGATTCGGATGAGATGCGAGCGTCATCGAGATCAAATGATTTATCTCGATCCTTCGAATTTGAAAGACAAAAGAGAGAGAAGACAGCGATAGGATAGGGGATCAAAGAAATCTATAATTACTAGAGCGAGATGGCAACATGGCCATGAAAAATTTATAGCCAATTCAAGTGTACCAGCTCCCGAAGTTCTTTCCTTGTTTCCCTTCCCTTCGTCCGGTTGAAAAGCCGCTGAGAATTACATATTATGAATACGAGTGTCGATCTTTTTGAATTTATGATTTGGTATGGTTAGAGCTCGTGTATTCTCCAATAAAATTTACAGGACGTAAATAACGGCGGGCATCGACCTAACTCGAGACTCTTGAGCCTTGGCATCGGTTTAAACTGAACAAAGAAAAAAAACCCCATCGACACAACAATGGAACCACATAGAAAATTGGGAGGGAGACCCACTGAAATTGACATTGTTCGCACGCCTTAGAACCGTCTAATTCACAAAAGCTCCTTGTGAACATTTCGATTCCGATGCCGCCTCCCTCTTTTCAAAATTTGAAAAGTGCTGAGCGCAATGGACGAACACTTCCTTTGTCTTTGTTATTTTTTGAGATGTTGCACATGATCATCCCACAAGTCAATTCCAAAGGCAAAACTCATCAGCATTCAAAAAGTTATAAGCCAAAAAAGAGATAAGGAAATGAAGGAAGAAGAATCCGACTTCTTGATAGTCTCCATCGGTTATTTTTAGCACAAGAGATAGATGGATTAGGTAAAATGGCCGTA